>PVJD01004617.1:0-132612 GCA_004026545.1 Mormoops blainvillei | reverse complement strand
AAAGTGCACGTAGAAACTCGCCTGGAGAAATTGTTTAGAAAAATGGGTAGATAATTATTTCTCCACCTACTACAATACTTGGACAAATAATCTCGAGTCATATAAATCAGAAAAGTCCGTGCATCCTTGGTGAGACTGTGCCGTAAAAAAGATTTACATTTATCCAATTTTGCACAAGTGAGCTCCACTGAAAGCAGTCACTGAGCTGTGAAATTTACGAACAGGGAGCATGTAGGCAGATTCTTATGAAAGATAATGGTTCTTATTCTCACATTGCTGTTCATTGTATTATTTAAAAATAAAGATTAAATAAGTCAATAAAATAAGGTGGGTAATTCTTGGGCAATGAAGAGATTAGGAAATGAACCAAGTTTATAATTATTCTAATATTGCAAGACTAACTCCCATTAAAAATATCTAACTACTGGCTGTTTCTCTCTTTCGAAAGCCTGCTTTTCCCCCCGTCTGAACGCAGCACAGCCGACTTCCTCATTCTCGAGTGCTGAAGTTCTTGGCTTTCACTGGCTCTGGGTAAGGAGAGCAGGGAGTGATGTAAGTAACAAGAGCTTTCGTTCTTGGGCCGGGAGGTTAGTTTCGGGCCACAGCTTAAATTTTTCAAAGTAATAAATGAATATGTTAATAAATAAAACCAAGTATCGCCAGCAGAGGCCCAAATTGGGATTTATGGTTAGTCGATTCACTGCTACTAAAACCCAGTAAGAAAGGCAAAAGGTGTTTTATTCATCTTCAGGGCCTCACATTGTGTTTTATTTTTGCATTGCAATTCATTTCAGTGCATCGCCGCTGAAAAAGATTTAGACTGATTCCCTGAGGAGGGGACACATAGGAAGATGGACAGAGTTGTTGGTGTTCTAGTGTGAAGTGAGGCTAGGGTGCAGGCGGTGGTTCACTGCATTGTCTGTACGTGCAGAGGGCCACGCACGGACCAGTGCAGCCGACACGAAACGGGGTGTCGATTAACTTACACGTGCAAAAGCGCGCACGCACATTCCGAAGGCTGCCCTCATCGACTCGCACTGTGGGATGAGAGTATTTGGACAGTTATTGGTAATATTCAAGGATGTTGTTCTTGGGCTTTTGATTCACGAGATTTGATTGTATTATTAGTGAATAAAGGGATAAGTAATGCGTAAATAAAGGAAGAAAGAAGATGTTTAGTGTAGACCAGTGATGGTATTCTGAGATTTATGAACCAAAGATTTTGATTAATCTCCATAACTTCGAGTCCATCAGCAAAAAGTAACTGAGTGATTTCCTGTGCAGAAGAGGGGCTTCCTGCAGAAGTTAGGGGCAGGGAAGGTCCGGCCCTGGAGCTGTGTTCTCCGTGTCTGTGACACGTGTCCTAAGGGAAGCAGTACAAGAATAGGATGTGTCAATGTATGAAGACCAGTTACATGAGGCTGCAACGAAACAAGGATTATTAATTCCGTTACCTCCTGAGGCACTGAGCGTCATAACCTCGGCAGACCGGGTCTCTCACTGTTTCCCCTAAAGGACGTCTTCTCCGCCGTGAGAGTCTGTGTTGTTTCCGACTGGTGGTGGGATGCTGGATGTTGGTTTTATTTAAAAAGGGAACAAATCATTTACAGGAAAAGTAATTGTTTAAGTAAGTGCATAATTGGAAGAAGACCAAACACAGACTCATGTTAAGAATGTGATAGTAGGTATGATCACATTAATTCTGTTTACTGACTATAGTTAAATAACAAAAAAGATCTAGCAGGCTGTATCTGTGGACAACGAGCCCGTCATACATTGGAATTAGTCAGTCCTGTTGTCCTGGCCGGCATTTTGTTTTGAATGTATTGTTAAAAGTGAATGAATGAATGAGTTCATATTTTGGTCAATTATTTAAAAGGAGTATCTTTTGATAGATGATTGGATAAAGAAAATATGGTAGGGGCCCTGGCTGGGGGTAGCTCAAGTGGTTAGTGTCGTCCAGATACGCCAAGATTGTGGGTTCAGTCCCCAGTCAGGGCACATCCAAGAATCAGCCAATGAGCGCATCAATGAGTGGGACAACAAACTGATCTTTCTCTCTGCCCCTTCCTCTCAGAAAGTCATAGACTACCAGAGGAAAGGGTAGGGAGAGGATGGAAAGGGTAAAGGGGGGCCGAGTACATGGTAATGGGTAAAGATTTGACTGGGTAGTGGGCACACAGTGCAATATACAGACAACATATGGCAGAATTGGACACTGAAAACTATGTAATCTTATTAACCAATGTCACCCCAGTAAATTTAATTGGAAAAAGAAAAAATAAGGGAGAGCATGGGCCAGTGAGGAGTAGGTGTCATTGTCATTTCAGATGAAAAAGAAATCTAGACTTATCCCCCTTCTGACAAAGCGCTTGTCAACGGTTGCATGAAATGGTATTTTAATCCTGGATTACTGGTGAGTTTTACTCTTTATCTTTAAAAAATGAACCAATGATCAAATTATTCCTTGAGGAATTAAATGAGGGAAACGTGAGTGAGTCAGTAAAGGTATTAATTGGAGTAAATACTGGTCTAATCCTTCATGGCACGCTCTAAGCAACTTGTGAATACAGTCCTTAAAAAAAAGATTACTGAGGCTGTGACCTACGTGGTTATGGCGTAAGTATGTAGGTGGCTAGGAGTGCTAGTTATGTTTATTACTCTTGCGTTAGGTGGTGCATTCGGGAGCATTTACTACATTAATTAAAAATTAAACAGTAATTACACCAGTATATAAAAAGCAGTCATTTTTGAGTCGATAATGAGAACGTGATAGGAACTAAGACTTGTGATTTATCTAGTACCTTATGACTCCATTAGAAAAAAGGTATGTCTGTGCCGTTTCATTCTTTGTAAAATGTGCGTTTTACTTCACAGAATGAAAACACTATAGCTGATTTAATTACCCAATACTAATAGAGAGTTCAGTTTTTACCTTTGCGGTAAGGAGCCCGGAGCCTGCTCTAGATCATAGTCGAAATTCAAATTCACATCCTTGGTTTAGACGCCTTGTTTATCCTGACATTATGTCAGAGGAATAAATACGAAAAACATTAATAAAATCGAGGATGCCACACCAGGACCAATAATGGGAATTAACCAAATTTTACAATTAATCCAATTCAGCGCCACTAAGGTCCTAGTACACAGAATGGAGGGCTTTTGACCATTTTCAGAGCTTTTAATACAATATTGTACTTTGCACCCCGGCGGACCAGCCAGCCAGCGCCACTGAGGCGTGTGTTAGTCGCCCGCTGCTGTGTAACAGGCTCCTTGACGAGGCAGTGGGTTGAACACCAGTGAACATTTGTCGGGAGGCTGGTTACCACGTGAACCACGTTTTAAACATGGAACATGAAATAAAAAGAAGGCTCAGCATGGGCAAAACGTAAACATGGGCTTGATGTGAACCGAGGATTGATCATTGATGTGTATGATGCTGAAATCCATTGCAGTAAAGATGCAGTTGCTTAGTTTTATGGAAAACAGGCCTATAGGCCCAGCTTAGTAATATTTCAAGATTTTTTTTAGGTTTTTTGATTCGTATATATTGACATTGTTATTATTCGTGACTTAACGATGGAATCAATAAACAAGGGTATGAAAGAATGAAAAAATGTGACAAGGTCGGACATTCTGGGGTGTGCGCATCATCGATTTTGACCTATGATGATGCTGAGTTCAGAGACCTAGTTAAGTCCAGATCGCAAACAAGTTAACGGCAGAAGTTAGTAACAGTAGGATCTTGTTCTTAGGCTACTACAGTTTTGTAGGTCAAGGCTGTATTACTCTTAAGTGAACTGATAAATGATTACCTAAATGTGTAAATGAAGACAACGATATCCATATGCGGCCTAACGATGAGCGTGTGTGACGCATTAATTACTGTTGATACATTTCCCCAAGCACTCGGTTGCGACGTCGATCCCTTACGCCTGCCGCTGCTTTGGCTAAGGAGCGTTCGGAAGTCAGTCGCGGGACCTCAGCGCCGGCGTCCCGCGCCGACTGCGAGGGGCCGGCGCTCGCGGAAAAGACACTGTGCCCTGGTGGTTGTTTCTGAGTGTCGCGAGCCCACTTACTACCATTCCGGTTTCCATTCCCTGTGTGTGTGTTCGATATCAGCGAGACTGCGTGTGCGTGGGCATGCACACACCTTCGTCGCTCAGTTATTTTGCAAAGGGGAAAGCAGGATTTCCCGGCCTCGCTCGATGGGCATCGGGGCTGGAGAATTCTTAGGGAGGCGAGGCGGCCCCGCACCGCGTGAGATGTTGCGTAGCTTCGGGGGCCTCTGCACCCTGGATGCCCCTACGGGCCGCCCCGCCCCCAGTGGGAACAGTCGGAAAATGTCTCCAGCCACCGGCGAAAGTCCTCTGGGCGCAGCATTGTCCCTGCGCAGGGCCACGGGGTTAAAGCAGGGACCAGTGCGGGGCGTGTGTTAAAAAACAACGTGAATTGTCTGCCCCGATGTACCTTACTGATAATCAATTGCGAAAAAATCAAACTTCCCACTTGGGGTCAGATTCACTTAGATTTTAAAAAATACATATAGTTGGTGTAGAATATTTTATTATTTAAATTAGCTTTAGGTGTACAAGATAGTGATTTGGTATTTTTATACCTTACAATGTGATCACCTCATTAATTCTAGTAATCACCTGTGAAGGTTCTATTTTTAATTTTTTACTGTTTTCCATAGCGGCTGCACCAATTTGCAATCCACCAACAGTCCCCAGGGGTCCCTTTTTCTCTACATTCTTGCCAACACTGTTTGCTGATTTATTGATGATAGCCATTCTGGCAGTGTGAGGAGACAACTCATTGTGATTTTAATTTGCATCTCTCTGATGATTAGTGACATTGAGCATCTTTTCAAATGTCTATTGGCCATCTGTGTGTCCTCTTTGAAAAAGTGTCTATTCAGATCCTTTGTCCATTTTTAATTGAATTGTTTGGGGTTTTTTGATGTTGAGTTCTATGAGCTTTTTAAAAATAAATTTTGGATATTAACACCTTATTGGATGTATCTCTGGTGAATACGTTCTCCCATTCACTAGGCTGTCACGTCATTTTGTTGCTGGTTTCTGTTGCTGAGCAGAAGCTTTTTAGTTTGATGTAGTCCCTGGTTTTTTTTTTGTTTGTTTTCCTTGGGCGAGGAGATATATCAGAAAAACTACTACCAAGAAAAATGTCAGAGAGTTTACTGCCTATGTTTTCTTCTAGGAGTTTTAATGGTTTTGAGTCTATCAATTTTGAGGTTATTAAAAAAAATTTTTTTTAAGTGTGAATGATTGTAGGGGTAAATTCATGGATTTTTTAAAAAAGATTTTATTTTATTTCTAGACAGGGGAAGGGAGGGAGAGGGAGAGAAACGCCCATGTGTGATTGCCTCTTGTGCACCCCCTACTGGGGACCTGGCCCGCAACTCAGGCATGTACCCTGACTGGGAATTGAACCGGTGACCCTTTGGTTCACAGGCTGGTGCTCCATCCACTGAGTCACACTTACCAGGGCTATTTTATTTAATATGGTGTAAGAAGGTGGTCTAGTTTCATTTTTTGCATGTATCTGTCCAATTTTCCAAACACCATTTATTGAATTGATTGTCTTTACTCCATTGTATGTTCTTGCCTCCTTTGTCAAATATTAAATGACCACATAGATTGGGTTTATTTCTGGGCTTTCTGTTCTGTCCCATTGCTCTACGTGTTTGTTTTTATACCACTACCATGCTGTTTTGATTACTGTAGCCTTGCAGTATAGTTTGATTCCAGGTGGTGGGTTACCTCCCACTTTGTTCCTCTTTCTCAAGACTACTAAGGGTTGTAGCTTGGGTTGTTGATGGGTTGATCACATGCTTCGGGAAAAGTAAGCTGTGTTTAAATTACTCGTGAGTATAACAATCAGTGAGTAAATAAAACAATGAATGAATAAATATGTACATGAAGTAAGGCCTAGCATGGACTGTTGGTGAAATTGTACCATGAAAAGAGGATTTAAATGTATTGAGTCCTGCATAAGTGACATCCATTATTAGGAAAAATGTTCTGTATCCTTAGTAGGTGGGTTGAGAGTACAGAGGATACTTGGAATAGTCATTTCCTCTTCTTGTGTTGGGTGTTAGATAAGCCAATACATAACATACCGGGCCATTCTTGGGCCGCTGACTAACGCATGGCACGAGTCGAGGTTTATGATTGCTCTCATACAGGCTTACTGATATTTCTTGAAAAATTGAAGTGCAGACTCTTACATTCTTGTTAAAATCTGCTTATATGCCACAGGAAGGATACAGCGTACCTGCCTTAATTATTCTCCTTTGGCGAAAATCTTGGCCGTCATTTCTGATGTAAAACGTGTTGAAACAGATTTAAGTAATAGAGTTCAACGTTCCTTTTCTTGATTTCGGGGGTTGTTTATGGGTTTTAATACTTCAGAAAAATAAATGGGCGCATACTTAAAGAAACTAAAACCCTCATTAACTGACTCTAGGACTGTATTATGAACAAAAAATAGGTTAGATTATTCCAGTTCAGCAGAAGTGAGCCTGCTAAGGAAAACGAGATGGTTGGCATTTCTGTCACTCTCAGTTAATTCCTTCCCCGTTTGTGACCTCATCTCCACAGTGACCTGGGTTATTGAGTCTTGAGGGGGAGTGTGTAAGAAGACTTTGGTTGATAGTGTCAGGGGTCTTGTTCTGGCGTAAGATGGTGGCTTCATGGTCATCGTACCATATTCAAAATGGAAAAATTAAACAGAAAAGATTAAGCATTGATCAGCAGGAAGTCAGGAGTTTCTAAGAATCAAGGGCTTTAAGTATGCGTTGTGCGACGTATTCTGTGGATCTTAGCAATTTCAAGGTCCGCACTGGGGTGGGGGGATTTCTGTGTGTCAGTGTCGTTATCGTTAGTGAATCAGTGGGTGAATCAATTAACAAACATGGAAATGGATGGAGAAGAAGAGTGCAGAGCCCAAGCCAGCAGTGAGTGCCCGTCTTGCGGCGTCGGACTTTGGAATGCTCATCAAGCCCAGCACCTCTGAGATCCGTTCAGAAACAGAAATTGCCCTGTTACCGCCGTGGAAAATGAGCATGTAGCAGAAGTCAGGAAGCACCGGTTCTTGTTTTCGGTCTATTAAAGCTCTTGAGTGTAGGTTCTATACTCTTCTAAGTAAATTCAGGTGTGCATAAAAGCATGCAGTATGTACTTGAAGGAGAGCTTTGACTGGACACTGTGTGAGAGCATGTGACGGAACCAGAGACAGGGCTAGGGTTGAGTTCCCGTAAAGTAAACAGATGAGGCTCTTGCACTTTGGGGTCAGGGATGCACACAGACAATTGTATGCAAGAGTCAGTGTTGCTGTGAATGGGTAACAGATCTTTTATGTTCCTCCATTTTAAAAATACTTTGTTTTTTAGGGCAGTTTATGTTTGTGGACAAATTAAGCAGAACATCCAGAGACTTCCCATAATCCCCTGCCCCCCCTCACATGTACACCTTTTCTCATTAGCAGTACCCCCGACCAGTGTGTTACGTTTGTTATAATTAGTGAACCCACATTGGCACATCATTATCACCCAAAGTCTCTAGTTTACCGTAGGGTTCAGTCTTGTTTGTAAATTAATGGCTTGAGGCAAATGTATAATGACATGTGTCCACCATTACAGTATCATACAGAATATTTCACTGCGCCACATACCCTCTATGCTCTGCCTGTCCGTCCCTCTCTACCCTCTTACCTCTGGCCACCTCGAACCCTTTCGTTGTCACCGGTCTTGTCTTTCCTGGAATGCCGTCTGATTGGAATTATACCGTACCACTGTCAGATTGTCTTCTTCCATTTAGTGACGTGAATTTCATGTACCTCTGCATCTTTTCATGGCTTGATGGCCCCCCTCTTTTTAGCACTGAATTGTCTTCCACTGTCCGGATGTAACACGATTTCTCTGTCATCTGCTAATGGACTTCTTGGTGGCCTCCCAGTTTTGGGAGTTAGGAAGCAAGCTGCGGGAAAGAAACGTTCCCGTAAAGGTTTCTGTGTGGGTGTGAGTTTCCAGTCCCCCCGGGGAGACTGGGAGGAGCGCCGGTGGCTAGCTTGTCTGGTAAGGGTGTGTCTAGTTTTGCAAGAAGCTGCTGCCCACCTTGCTGTAGTTCATTGTTTTTGCTTGATGCCGTGGCACGCGGAGCGTCCTTTCATGTGCTTGTTTGCCGACTGTCTTCATTTGTGAGGGGTCTGCTCAGGTCTTTGGCTAATTTTTTAATTGGGTTGTTTGTTTTTTACCGTTGATTTTAAGGGTTCTTTGTGTGATTTGAACAGCAGTCCTTTGTCAGATGCACCTTTTTCCCTAGTCTGTGGCTCGTATTTTGTTCTCTTGACAGGTTTGTGGCTATTTTTTGTTTGTTTGTTTGTTTGTTTGCAGAGAAGAAACTCTTACGTTTAATCGAGTCCAGTTGATCAATTCTTTCATGTATTCTGTCTTTGGCGTTGTATTTAAAAAACCATTGCCGAATGCAAGGTTATCTAGATCTTCTTAGATGTTATCTTGTAGGAGTTTTATTGTTTCACATTTTACATTTTGACCTGTGACTCAGTTTATAAGAGATTTTACAAATTGGTATTTTTTATTGAATTTGTTGTGGTGACATTGGTTACTAAAATTCCATAGGTTTTAGGGGTATAAATCTACAACACATCATCTGTATAATAGTCTTGCGTGCTCAGAGTTAACCCTCCTCCCATCTCCCCCCCCCCCCGCCCCCTCCGCGCCCCCAGCCCCTTTCCCTCTGGCGGTCAGGCCACTGCACTGCTGTCTGTGTCTATGAGGTTTTGGTTTTTGTTTTTGATTTTTGCTTAATCTGTCCACCTTTTTCACCTACGCCTCCAAACACATTGATTTATAGGAGTTCTTAAATAAGCCTTTTAAGATACAGTTTCTTTAAATACATTGATCCAAATATGAGACCTTTTGGGGTAAATTATTGTGAAGAGTGGAAGATCCATGTTTAGATTCCTTTTTTTTTTTGCCTGAGAATGGCCACCCACCTGTTCCCATGCCCTTTGTCGAAAAGGTGGCCTTACTCCCCTCTGTTGCCTCAACTCTTGTCAAAGAGCAGGTGGCCCTGTTCCCTTGGCTTTCTGTGCTCTTCCATGTGTATCTGTTTGTCTATTCCTTTGTACTTCTTTTCATAGATTGCTGGGATTCAGTTTGCTAATATTTGTTGAAGATTTTTGCATTTTTTAAAAAATGAAAGATGTTGATCTGTAGTTTTCTTGTAATGTTTTTGTCTAGTTTTGGCATTAGGGTAATGCCAGCCTCACCGAATGAGGTAGGAAGTGTTCCCTCTGCTTCTGTCTTTTGAAAGAGGTTGTAGAGAACTGGTGTAATGTTTTTCCATAAATATTTGGTAAAATTCACCTGTGAACCCACCTAGGCCCAATGCTTTCTATTTTAGAAGGTTATTAATTGTTGACTCAATTTTGACAGCAGATACAGGCCTAGTCGTACTGTCCGTCTGTCTCTTGTATGAATTCTGGCAAATTGTGCCTTTTGAAGAATAGGCCCATTTCATCGAAGTTGCCACATTCGTGGCCGTGGAATTGTTCATAGTATTTTTTGCCTGTTCTGTTAATGTCTATAGGAGTTGTAGTAATTTTTTCTCTTTCCTTCCTGATATCGGAAATTTACGTCCTCTCTTTTTTTTCTAAGTTAGCCTGGTTAGAGGCTTATTGATTTCATTGATCTTTTCAGAGTACCAGATTTTGGTCTCATTGATTTTCTTTATTGATCTTCTGTTTCAGATTTTATTGATTTCTTCTTTAATTTTTTGAGACTTTTTTATCATTATTAAAATTTCTTTCAATCGCCATTTGCATTCAGTGTTAATTGGGTACTGGTTTCAGGTGTACAGTGTGGTGATCAAATGATCACACGCTTTACAAAGTGTCCCCCTGATATTTCCAGTGCCCTTCTGACACCATCCGTAGTCACTACAATGTTATTGACTCTATTCCCCCGTGCTGTACTTTGCATCCCCCGTGGCCGTTTTGTAACTACCAACCTGTACTTCTCCTTGTACTCCGTCTGCTGCAGCTTTTCTTAGCCCCTTACCGCCCCCAGCGAGCGTCTGTCTGTTCTCTGTGTGTGAGGGACTGTTTCTCTTTCGTTTGTTCCTTTATATTGTTCTTTACATTCCACGTGGAAGTGGAATCATGTGGTATTTGTCTTCCTCTGACCTATTCCACTCAGCCTAATACACTCTTAAGTTCATCCATCCTTTTGTAAATGGTAAGATTTCATTCCTTTCTATGGCCGAGTAATATTTCATTGTATAAGTGTACCACGTCTTCTCTGTCCCCTTTCCTGGGGCCGGGCACTGGGGCTTCCTTCATAGCTTGGTCATGGCAAATGATGCTGTGATAGACACAGGAGTGTGTATGTTCTTCAAGTCAGTGCTCTGGATTCCTCAGATGTGTACCCGGAAGTGGAACCACTGGGTCATCCGGCAGACCCATTTGTAATGTTTTGCGAAACCTGCGTGTTGCCCACACTGTGGGCGCCCCACAGGGAATGCCCGCCCGCAGTGCACTGAGGCGCCTGTTTCTGCGCATCCTCTCCGTCACTTGTTGTTTGTTGATTTATCGATGATGGCCATTCTGGCAGGTGTGAGGTGATACCTCTCTATGGTTTTATCTTTGATGATTAGCGACTGAGCATCTTTTCATCTGCCTGATGGCCACCTGTGTGTCCTCTTTGGAGAGGTGTCTGTTCAGGCCTATTAAAGTCCTTTGCCCATTTTTAAATTAGATTGTTCAGGCGGGTTTTGGTGTTGAATTGTGTGAGTTCTCTATGAATTTTGGATATTAACCCCTAATTGGATGTACCATTGGGGAATATGTTCTCCCCTTTCGTGGACTCTCTTTTTATTTTGTGGATGGCTTCTCTTGCGGTGCGAAAACTTCTTAGTTTGATGTAGTCCCATTTGTTTTTGCTTCCCTTGCCCGAGAAGATATGTCAGAACAAATATTACTAAGAGAAATGTTTGAGATTTTACTGTCTGTATTTTCTTCTAGGAGTTTTATAGTTTTGAGTCTTTAGTGTCTTGTGCATGGTGAAAGCAGATGATTCTAGTTTCATTTAATTGCATATATCGGTCCAATTTGCCCAGCATCGTTCTTTGAATAGACTGTCTTTACCTGATTGTATGTTCTTGACTCTTTTGTCAAATATGCATTGACTGCAAAGGCGTGGCTTTATTTCTGGCTCCCTGTTCAGTTTTGTTGATCTATGTGTCTTTTTATGCCAGTACCAGGCTGTTTCGATTACTACGGCCTTATAGTGCAGTTTCTTGCTGGGCATCAGGATTTCTGTAACTTTGTTCCTGTTAAGATTGTCGTGGTTGTTCAGGATCTTTTCGGTTCCATGCAAATTTTTGGATTATTTTTTCTAGGCCTGTAAAATACATCGTTGGTATTTTGGTAAGAATTCCATTGAATCTATAGATCGCTTTGGGTAGTATCAACATTTTAACAATGTTAAATTTTTTCTCTCCTTGAGCATGGTATGTGGTTTTATTTCTTTGTATCTTCTTCAGTTTCTTTCTTCAGCATCTTACAGTTTTTCAAGTACAGGTCTTTTACCACCTCCTTGGTTAAATTTATTTCTAGGTATTTTTTGGTGTAATTATAAATCAGATTGTTTTCTTAGTTTCCCTTTTTTGATAGTTCATTATTGGTGTACAAAAATAAAACCAATTTCTGAATATTTATTTTGTATCCGGATACTTTGCTGACTTTATTTATTAGTTCTGGTAGTTTTTTGATGAAATCTTTGGGGTTCTCTATATTCAGCATGTGCCCCAGGAAGTAATGTTAGTTTCACTTTTTCTTTTCTAATTTGGATACCATTTATTTCTTCTTGCATGATTGCTATGGCCAGGACTTCCGGTACTGTGTGAAATAAGAATGACGAAAGTGGACAACCCTGTCTTTTTCTTGATCTTAAGGGAAATGCTTTTAGTTTTTCCCCATTGAGTACTATGTTAGGGCTAAGTTTGTCATATATGGTATTTACTATTTTGAGTTCCCTCTTTGCTGAGGGTTCTTATGATCAGTGGGTTCTGGATTGTGTGAAAAGCTTTTTCTGCATCTATTCATATGGTTATATGATTTTAAGCTTTCATTTTGTTTACGTGGTGTATCAACGTAATTGATGTGTGGATATTGTACCAACCTTGCATTCATTCTAGGGAAAATTCCACTTGATCATGATGAATGATCGTTTTAACATATTGCTGGATGCAGTATGCTAATATTTTGTTGACGATTTTTTGGATCAGTGTTTATCACAGATATTGGCCTATAATTTTCTTTCTTCTGGTTTTGGAATTAGCATGATGCAGGTCTCATAAAGTGAGCTTGGGAGTCCTCCTTCCTCTTGAATTTTTTGGAATAGTTCGAGAAGGATAGGTCTTAGTTCTTCTGTGAATGTTTGATGAAATTCACCTGTGAAGCCATTCAGTCCAGGACTTTTGCTGGTTGAAAGGTTTTTGACTTCTGCTTCAATTTTATCAGTTATAACCAGTTTTTCAGGTTTTCTGTTTCTTCTTGATTCTTTTTTGGGAGGTTGTATATTTCTAGGAATTTATCTGTTTCTTCCAGATTGTGCAATTTTTTGGCATGTAGTTGTTTATAATATTTTCGTACAACCTTTTGTATTTCTGTGGTATAACTTGTTACCTGTCTGTCCTCTTTTATTTCTGATTTGATTTATTTGGTTCCTCACTTTTTTTCTTGATGAGTCTGGTTAAAGGTTTTCAATCTTGTTTATCTTTTCAAAGAACCCTCTCTTGGTTCATTGATCTCTGGTAAATTTTTTAGACTCCTTTTTGTTTATTTCTGTTTTGATCTTTATTATTTCCTTTCTTCTACTCACTTTGGGCTTAAATGTAGATTGAGATTTTTTTGTTTCTTGAGGTAGACCTGTAATGCTATGAATTTCCCTCTTAGGACTGTTATTGCTTTACCTTATGAGTTTTGAGATGTTGTGTTCTCATATTCATTTGTTCAAGGTATCGTTTGATTTCTTCCTTGATTTCATTATTAACCTATTTGTTGTTTAGTAACACGTCATTTAACCTCCGTGTGTTTGTGTGTTTTTCCGTTTTTTTCCTCTTGATTGATTTCTAGTTTCATATAACTATGGTAGGAGAAGATTCTGCTTTAATTTCAATCATTTCTTTTATTATGCTTACTTTGGATCTAATTTGTTCCAAAACAAATTAGTTCCAAAGTTCTAGTTAAAGAAATTCTCCAGTTAAAGTAGAAACTTAGATTACTGATTTTTAATTAAAAAAAACACACTGTGTTTACGATGTCCATACAGTGTTTTGACATACATACACATAGTGAATAATTGCTATAATCAAGCTAGTTAATGCTTCTATCTCACATAGTCTTAACTTCTTCGTTCTTGTTTTTGCGGTAAGAGCACTGGTAGCCTACCCTCTTAGCCAGGTTCCAACGTCTGATATGATTCTAGTGACTGTAGCCCATGCTGTCCTTAGATCTCTAGAGGTGATTCATTCTACGGAGCGGCAGCGCCGTACCCCTGATGTGCACCTCCCTCCTCCTCCTCACTTGTGATAACCATTCTACGTCTACTTCAACAAATTCAACTTTTTTAGGTCCCACGCCGAAGTGAGATTGTGCAGCATTTTTCTTTCTGTGCCTGGCTTATTGCACTTAGCAAAATGACTTCCTGGTTCACCCACGTTGTTTCAAATGACAGAACCTCTTTTTTAGTGGCTGAGTAATATTCTACCGTGCGTGTATACCACGATTTCTTCATCCGTTCATCCGTCAGCTGAGACTTAGTTCTTCTTTTCTAATATATACATTCAATGCTACAACTTTCTTTCCAAGCACTGCTTGTGCTGGATCCATATTTTAAGTAAAAGAAATGGGAAACATTTACAGAAATGGGCACTGGATTAAGTGCATGTATATCTCTCATTGAATGAGAAGCAGTAATGGACACATGTTGACAATGTGACAGGTGGGAAATGGTGCAGTCAGACTGTGTTCACTAAATTTTATTATCGCCCCCAAAATTGACTCAGTTATTTCTGTGAGTAACAAGTAGATAGGCAGATGTTAGCATCATTCAGGATTTATTTCTAGCGTCTTTGCCTTCACAGATATTGAAGTATTGTTATGATTAATGAATGAAGTCCTACTATTGTTATTTAAAATAAGAGAAAACATAGACTAATGAGTACCACATTTTTATGAAACCAAATTGTTAAACTGTCAAAGTTTTTTGATAGATATTGTTCTTATTCTAATGTGGTAGATTAAACAGTGGCTATTACATTCCTTAAAAATAAAAGTAAAACGCTGGACTAATTAAAAAGGACCAAAGTTTATTAATCTTTCATTCCACATAATTAATATACATTAAAATGTAGGTCAATTCTGCTTTGTCCTCCGCAGAATGACCACAGGATAGCAGACTTGCTCATTCTCTAAGAAACACAATCTTGGCAGTTTGCTCTGTGGACAGAGACCGTAGTAAGTAAGACTGGAAGTTCCCACTCTTGGTGGGAATATTTTGTTCACAAGTGTTGAGTCGTTTTTCAAAAGAGTCATTGCCTGTAGGAGAAATAAAGAATCCCCGCCTACGGACTAGTGATGGGAATATGTTGAATCAAAAATTACATTTAATCTAATTGGGACAACCTAGGGAATGAAAATAGTGGTCATTTTACTCATTTTTCAGAACAATTTACCATTACATTCTCTTTTCCTCCGCAAGTGACTAAAGCACGTGCACATTCGTAGGGTCTTGACTGATACCCGTGTGCGTGGCAGCCCAGAGCCGATGGAAGACACTGTGTTTGAGAAGGGATCGAAGATGGTGGCTCCACCCCCTTTCATTGAACCGTCTTTAAAAGATGGGCTAATGTAAATAACCGAAAGCCGCAGAAGGACCAGTGGCGATCGTGGCTTCGGCATGGAGCACGGGCGTTAGTTGGCCGCACGTGTCCTCTGAAGTCCAGGGTAAAATGAGACCTAGTCTGTTTATGGGGAAAGGACCAGCAGAGAGAACCCCTCGTCCCTGGAAGTTTGTGATTTTATCGTTACTCATGGATCCATGAATACGTGGATAAATGAAAGCATCAAGAAATAAAAACACGCCTGGACCAGTGATGAGTACCATGGGGTATCTGAAACAGGAGTTTTGATTAAACCCATACGCAACTCTGAGGTCCACGTAGCCATTCCTGTGTGGGAAATGAGCCCGTGTTACGTTGCGCTGGGCTTTTGAGACTCTCTGGAATGGATTGTAATTTTTATTATACCATTGACCTCAAATTAAGTAAAATGTGTTCATAAATGAAAAAAAGGAGAACAGGTCATTCGCCTATTAATAAGGAATTTAATGAAACATGGATTATGGCTACAAGTTGGCTGAGGCTCGACTTCCTAAGAATTACTAGTAGAGGCCCTCTCTGCTCGGAAAGCAGGAGACGGCCGTTTGTGCGGTGACAGCCTGTGTCCCTGTTCTCTGTTTGCGGTGGGCTGCTGACTGATTGCTTTATTAAGGAAATGGAAACACGTTCACTCATATAAATAGTCGGTTAAATAACCACGTAACTGAAAGCCAAGCAGAAAGCAGTAATGAGAACGTTTTGTACGGCAACCCTCCTGATTATCCTTTTACCGAGTTTTATTAAAACACTGAGACAGAAGCAAGTCTGTTACTCTTGACAGCTGTGTGCCACATATTTGTTGAGTAAAGAAGGTCACAGGCCATGGATACTGATGTCTCTGTAGAAGAGAGAGGAGGTATAATTTTATATCTTAATCTATTGTTAAACATTCAGGAAACCACCGTCCAATTAGGAACAGATAGTTTGATATGAGGACACCGATTCATCTTGTTTTTCAATAATGCTGTTCTAGGAAAAATTCCAGGCTTCTCTGTCCTTTGAAAGGTGCATGTAGACCTTTTCAAGGTGCATTAATTTGACTCTGGGTTGGTGTTTAACCGTTTTGGGTCTTCTTTAGACAAATGAGGACATGTTATTTTTTATTCCCTGAATAAGAAAATAAATCAGTGAGTGAACCGAGAAATATGTAGCGGAGAACTGATGAGATTGTATCATGAAACAAATTAAATGTGTTCAATTCCGCATAAATGAGTCCAACAGAAAGATGATCTCGTTCCCTATGTACATATTTCATATTGAGCAATGGTGTTCATTGTATTTAATAGTAAAATTTAAGTAAATAAAAGATGGCCGCTCTTGGGAAAATAATGAGAATGTGAAACGTGGTAGGCTTGATGATGAATCCAGTCTTTCCGACAAGTTTCAATTTAAAAAGGCTCTGTTGTCATTTTTAACTATGAGCTGTTTTCTCCTTTGTAGAACGAGCACCCAGATTTGATGCCTCTTGCGCTGTGAGGACCCCGCCCGTCGCGTCTGGGCTCAGGAGCGTGGAGAGCCATGTGAGTGAACGTCGGTCCTCTGCGTAGATGGGAGTCCTCCGTGGGGGCCTGCAGAACTAGTTCAAGAAAGTAAGCAGTTCAGTGAGATGTGCAGTGAAGGAATGCCAGCCATTAGCACATGAGTCGATGTGTTATGACGAAAATTTATGATTGATTCAATTCGGTGCAACTGTAAAGACCCTCAGGAAAGTTCTGGAGCACATTTCACATATTTTCAAAGCAGCTTAACTTCCCATTCAGTAGTCTTGTCCCCTTTGCCTAATGTCATTCCTTCACTGATAAAGATCTCAGGTGTTAACTCTGAGGCTAGAGTCCCTTCCAAGGTGGCAGATGTCAGCTTTGTCACTCGTGGGCTACAATGATGGACCTCTGGTTATTGCGCACAGCGAATGGAATGACGGGGCAGACACGGTGAGAGGAGCAGGGGCCACTGTCATGAGTGAGGGGCTAGCAGTAAGGGTGGCGCGGGTAGCCCCTCCCTGTGAAACGGGCACGTGGTCAACAGTGATTGAGACTGTGCGGACGAGGCCCAGGCATGGGTCTTGGTTGCATTTTAAGGCTCTCGTTCTTTCTCAGTTTTGTGTCACGAGAGTTTTACTGATTATATAATTATTATTCATGAATCCGTGAATGAATCAATCAGTTTCAAAAAGCAGAAACGAGGGAAGCTGCAGGTCAGCAGCCCGGGTCAGCGGCGAGCCTCAGTGGGGGTGTTTGACCCCACGCACGCCCTTGACCGAGCCCCTCCGCGTGCGGCTGAGGGCCATTACGGCGAGCCAGCCAGTCCACAGTCCCTGCAGAAATTAGCCAAGAGCGAGAGTTAGGGAGGATCAGTAAACTCGTTTCTGGGCTTTTGTGGCTCATGGATAGAGATTGTATTACTTCAGGTGAATCATTGCGTGCGTAAATAAAGAAAAGTACATACGGAACACTGAGAGGTTGCCCATGGAACAATTAGAAGCCTGCAATAAAATGACTATGAATATGAATATTACTCTCAAGTAAAATGAACAGTCTTCGCCTGTAATCCTCTTCCATACAGAACATAATAGCATCTATAGTTAAGAGGCAGTGTTTTGAGTTTTTGTAGTTTGCTGGGTAATTCTTTTATATTAAGAAAAAGGAAAGTATTTGCATCAGTAACCCACTGAATAACCACCTTTTTAATATGTGTTCATATAGCTGGAGATTTGCAGTCATTATAGACCTTAACCTTGGGCTAAGTGACGAACTTTTTTATATTATTTAATGCGAGGATTGAATACTGGATAAATAAAAAATTACATTTTTGAGCTAAAGTTCGTGGTTATCCAGTTCTGCTCAATGGCCATTAAAAAAGTGTAAATCCGGTCTAAACCCGCTCTTCCCACCGCAGAGTGGACGGAGAGCAGCTGAGTCACCATTGTGAGCGAGAAGCGTAAAGACTAATATACATCTCTTAGTTTACATTCTCCGTTTGGGATGTTTGTTCGTGAGTGTTGTCCTAAGAATCTTAAAGTAATCGTTCTGTGCTGCATACATTAAACACTCCAAGTGTGGGCTAACGATGGGAATGTGTTATAAACCAAAAATTATGTTTAATCTAAACCAGTACAACTGAGGCGATTTTAAAAGATGATAGATGTTATTTAATTCATTCTCAGAACAGCTTGATGTAACCGCGGTTGACTCTGGCATTCTCTGCGGGGGGCTGGCGGGGAACTGCGGGGGTGGTGGCTGCAGCAGGTGGTTTTATTATTTTTCATCGAAACGTCTTTGACATATGGACATGTTAAATGAGAGGGGGCCACCCAGGAAGAAGGCTGAACATACAGCGCAGGGGTGTGGCCCCGTCCACACGTGCAGCTTGAGTGCTGATACACAGTTTATTAGGTCTGTGGGATAAGAGCGTAGAATTCTAGTATCTTCTCTTGGGATTTTGCAATTGTATTATTATTTGTGAGTCAGAAAATTAGTTCAGTTAAAAAAAATCCCCAGCATGGACCAGCGACAGATGTCCCGGGGTTTCCGAAGCAAGAATGTTGATTAAATCCCCTGGAAACCCTGAGGTCCATTACCTCGTAATCCACCAGTGAGCCTTCGGAACCTTGTTCCTGGGCCGCGTGGTTTGGGGGATGAGTTGTGTCATTAAAATAAAATCAGCCCACAAATAAAGAAATATATCAGCTAATGAGAGGTAAGAGATACGTGTCTACTACTTCCAGGGCATTTAATGAAACATGGGAAATTATTAAGACGCTGTTGAGATTCTCCGCCTCGATAGATTACTAGTCAAGGCTCCCGTCCCCTTTAGGAAGGAGCCTGTGGTCACGCATTGAGAGCCAGTGTGTCGGGCCTGTGTTGAGGCAGATTGCCAGTGGGGCATTTTATTAGGGAAGGGGAATACATTTACATAAATAGTTGATTGAATAAACTCTGTAATCGAGCGGGAGAACATGGAGCGATGATGAGACCGCTTTATACAAACACAGTCATGATTAATGCTGCCTTTTAATGCAGTTTTGTGTAAGCAAACATACGTTAAAGGAACCAGTCTGCTCTTCTTTTGGCTAATGACATAAGGACATATGTAAATATTATTCAAGGTACTTACCCAGTGTGGGTGGGCTCACATACATTGAGGTATAATTATCAGTGGACACATGTATACGTTCCTATTTCCGTCAGCTGACAATACATCAGTGGGAGCACGCATTTGGGCGTAAACATCATGATTCATCATGTTCTACACAAATAACATCCACAGAAGATGGAGTTCTAGGCCTTTCCAATGGCGCATATAGACATTGGCCAATAATAGTGTTTCAGCTCTGTTTTGATGGTTGTTTATACTTTGTGGAATTCCTTTAGAAAAAGGAAGGGATGGTCTTTTTACCCCAGAGTAATTAAAGGAAGGAAGTGAATGAATAAATACATTAGGTATGATTAGGCTTGGACTACTGGTGAGACCGTGCTGTGAACTGAATCCCCCGTGCGTCCCCTTCTGCACGAAGTGCAGCAGGAAACCTGGTCCTGACTGTCACCTCCGCGGGCAGCACGTACAGATGTACAGACGGTCGTTCCTCCTAAGTATAGTTATTTTGTTTACTTCTAGATTCACGGGCGTTCATTGTTATTTAAAATACAAAATTACACATGTTAACAAATACAAGGGAGTGCTCTCTCTTTCCAAACGTTGGGAATTGAATGTAAGGCTTATGGTTGCTTGATAATTGATCATTTGAAATAGCTAATGTAGACCGAAATTTGTTTTTCACCCCTTAGAATGAACGCACTCCATCAGATTTGATTATTGTCTTGTGGTGATGATCTTGCTTTGTGCCTCTTTGGGTAAAGAGAGAGAAAAATGAATGTCAGAAATAATCGAAGGTCACCGAGATGTGCTGAAGGCACGGATGGCCCCGTGTACGCACAGCCCAACGGGGTTCACGCCCCAGCCAGTTGCCGGACTGCGTTATGAATCCGGAAGTAGGATGACTCTGTTTCAGCATCACTGAGCTCATTGGGGCACACAGATAGAAGCCAGTTCTGTCGTTTTGAGAACATCTTACTATTCAACTTCACTTTTGTGCCTCAGTGGGTCGAAGCACTTCTCCGTGGACCCCTTTATAGATGAGAATTCTGTCGAGGGGAGGCAACCACGAGAACATGGAAGTTTTTTTCTTAGTTTATATAAAATGCTAGTGCATTGTACCATCTTGAAAACACGGGTGTTAGAGGCAAGAGGTCGAGTGTGGACCAGTTACTCGCATGGAATGGATGAGGTTCAAGGATGGGGACCAACGCACCGGCCATGCCGAGGTGTGGTGCGTGGAGGGCTACCTTCTGGGCCAGTGTGAAGTTAAGTTTCATAGACATAGTCACATGTTCAAGGGTTTTGGTTTTGTTTTCCTAATTCAAAGACATTGATGATATTGTTCTTAATGAGCAAATGAGTAAGTCAAGAACACAAGCGAGGAATGCACAGGGTACCCGTTTGGGTCCAGGATGAGTGCACGTGGGGCATCCGAATAAAACGCTTTGACTAAACCCGGTCTGTGGCTCTGAGGTCCACTGTGTCAGTGGGAAATGGGCCCACGGGTAGCGCAGGAAGTTCACGGATGTGTTCGTGACCTTCTGTTGTTCACGTGTGTGGATTGTGTTATTACAAGTAAATCAGTTAAACTCAAAAACAATATAACATCATGACAAACACATTAGCATAAAATGATTTTAAGATCAGTAACAAAAATGAAATACAAATGATAACATAGTCACTGAAACATGAGAACGGTCTCACCGTGAACACTGGAAACATGGCTAGTAGTTACCAGTGCCCTGTGTGCACTGATTTTTGTTTACAAGGGGAAACGTGGATGCATTTGGTTGATTTCTGGGAGTGATAAGCAAACGGATAGAGTTAGCTTCACTCGGTGTTCTTGCCCCTTGTCCTTAGGGTTCACCACTATTGGTGCTCTTATAAGTGAGGAAAAGAGTAATTTCCCACCTGAGTCCGTTATTTTAAAAAGCGTAAACCACGGGCCACCGAGACACGCCTGTGACGTGTGCAGGAGTGTGGTTAATCCCGTTCTAAACTCTTGAAGTCGCTTACGTGAAAAAGATCCAAGGCCCACTCTCTAAATGCATCTTGCTGTTCACATTTAAATTAGAGTTAATTAAAAGTGAAAATTGAGTTTCTCATTAACACGAGCCCCATTTTAGCCCAGTGTGGGGAGGGCCACCACATCGGACCGTGTGCGTGGGGAAGCTTTCCATAGCTGCAGAACATTCCGTCAGTGCGGACGGTGCTGAGCTGGAAAGTGCATGGAACACTAGTTATTTGGGGCAACAAATGGCTCTACCATTTTGTGTTTTCTTTAGAGAAAAAAAGCTATTAAAGAAATGAATAAATAAATCAACCAATTAATACATGAAATTAACACAGCATGGTCCCTTGGTCAGATTGTTTTGTGACACAGTCTCATTTTGTAAAATTTTGCCCCATTAAAAGTTGTTGTCCCTTCTGCTCTTTGGTAGGGGTACTATGTAGCCACGTGTCAGTAATAGTTATAATTCTTACATTAGGTGGTATATTGAAGCGCTGGCATTATGTTACTTCACACTAACAGTTAAGTCAATATGAAGAGGATGTTGCTGTTGGATTGATGATGAAAATGTGATGCAAACCAATATCTGTGATTCACCTAGTCACAGACAGCCAACTTCTATTTAAAAATCTAAGTTTGTACTTTCCACTCTCTGACAAACCCGCCTTCGCTCATGAATGAACACGCCCACTGGACTCAGTCCTTGTCCAGCGACGGGGGTCTTGACCGTGCCTTTGTGGGCAGGAAGCCGTGTAAGGGACAGTTTCTGTCCCTGGGATGGTTCGGCCACCTGCGCTCACTCTGGGGGCTCCACGCAGCAAAGGCTGTAGAAGCAGGTAAAGGCCAAGAATACCAAGTTCGGACCCAAAATGGGAGCGTGCATACGGGCCCAACGACCGAATTAACCCCTTTCAGCACAAGAGGGACTCCTTCTTTTCAAACAGTGGGAGGCATTTGGTTCGTTTTCACAGCCGTTTGCTGTTGTGTGTTACTTCTGCCCCACAGTTGAGTTAAGCGTTTCTATGTTGGTAGGAGTCCAGGCCGTTAGCTATTCCGGGGGAGCTCGTAGAAGGGAGAGCATGTCTGTGTCCTACATCTGGAGACCGTTGTGGCTTTGGGTGACCTATGACACCGTGTTTTAAATTGGCCAAATTAAATGGACATGGCCGGAACTGTGGGCCGTTTTTAGTGGCGCCAGCATGGGAAGCAAGGACAGCACTGGGACGCGTTCTCACGGCCCTGAGGGAAACCAGCCTGGGGGCGTTTCACCCTCCCGCGAGGACCTTCTTCTGGGGACCCGCGGGTCTCGGGGAAGTGAAGGCACGGGTGGATAAGAAACCGAGGGCCGCGCCCGGACCTATGATGAGATTGGAGGGTGTCCGAATCAAAAGCATTGATGAAAGCCGTCTGTAGGTCTGAGGTCCGTTAACTACAAAGTGGCCTCTTTATTTTTTCTTTATGGAAATGAACTTAGAGCAGAAGTTGAGAGTATCCAGGTGTATTGATCATGGGCGCCCACACTTTATGGATTGAATTTTTCTGTGATAAAGATGAGACTCGAATCAACTTCAATACAAACCTAGCACCACACCAGTGGCGTTTACATCCCTGTATGTTTGGAGCGTTCATAATTTTGAACATTGGTATTTATTTGACTCCGCAGATCGAAGACCATGGTGGGCGTAACCAGCCTCTGTTGATGAAGATCTTGGTTGCGAGGGTAAGAAACCTTTAGACTAAAGTAAATAATAGTCAATATTATATAATATTATATAATATATATAAAATATATAATAGACAATAGCCTTGTCAGTTGGGGCATTTTTTTTTCTAGCTTTCATTGAATTATTTAAATTGATCCATACGTAGACCAATAATATATGAATGTGTTATGAAATAAAGATTGTGATTAATCCAATTCAATACAGTTGGGGTTAAAAATAAGGTGGAGGGCATTTTGTGTATTCAAAGCTGATTAATGTTATTCATGTTATTTTTACACTGCATTTGATTTAAACAGTTTCTCCAGCAATAAAGTCTAGGGCTGTGCCGTCCAATATGGTTGTGCCTGGCCACATGGGGCCATGTAAATTTAAAATAATTAAAATGAACGTTAAATTGAGTTCCTCAGTTGCACTAGCCACATCTCAAGTCCGTAGCTCCAGGACATGTGGCTACAGGTGGCCGTATTAGAGAGCCAGTTACGGCGCATTCACGTCGTCAGGCCAAGTTCCACTGGCTTGCTCCGCGCTGAGGGAGGAGCCCAGCGGAGATGGGAGGGCAGTGGGGTGCGTGTGAGGTGAGGGTGCGGACTGTCCCATCTGTGGCCTCCTGATGGCTGCTGTAGAAAGAGCCTGACCTATTGAGAAAAGGTCGAGTTTATGGGGAAAGAGCCTATAAATGGATCTTGACCATATTCTAGGATCTCGTTCTTGGCTTTCATAAAAAAATTGTGAATATTAACTTTATTACTGTTTAGTGGGCCAGTGAATAGATCAATAAACAAAGGTGTAAATGAACAAAAAGTTTGCTTAGCCTGGATCAATGATGAGTACCCTGGGGTGTCTGAAATTGAGGATTTTGATTAAACCCTCAGCTCTCAGGTCCGTCACTGGAAGACCCCTCCCTGCGAGCTGTGCAGCGCATGAGCTTCTGCTAGGAGTCAGGAATGCACCGGTGTGTGTCCTTGGGCTTCAGCGTATTGTGTTTTCACTAAACCAGCGAATGAACAAATTAAGAACCATATAAATGAGTGAAGGCAAAATGGGCTATTCCTGGATGAGAGGATGTAACGTGATGTGTGTAATATAAAATCATCGTTAGCACCTTTCTGAAGCACTGAGTTCCAGTGAAAGAAATGAGTGGATTAAAGCTGACCCGTATGGGTAAAGAGTGTTTAGATAAATGGATGTAAGAACCCGTGTTATTTTTCTGGGTTGGGTTGCTAGTTGTTCGTTTTATTAAGAGAAGGGCAAAACGTCAAATTAGTTATTGATTAAATAAATGCATGATTTAGACAGGACTTACATATGGACCTATGTTGAATGGGTCACATGACCAGTTGTGATTAATTGAATGATCTTCACTATTTTTTAATTTAAAAAGAACAAGATTATCTGATCTTTTTTTCTCTGCCTAATGGGCATATGGAAAGGCATTAATATTGTTCTCTTTTGGTGGAGTCATAAATATCATTATTATTAATGTATAAAAGACTAAGTTAATATTTTAATCAACGATTTGACAGAAGGCAAAGCATGGGCCACTGAGGAGCATATACTAGGGACCAAGGAGAGTGATTAATGTAGTCGTACACAATTGCTCTCCAGATAAAAAAGCAGACCTAGGGTCTTACATTTTTGTGATGGTGAGTATAGTTAGATAGAATCTCCTTTTGACTTGTTGGGATGATTTCTTTAAAAGACAGAAGAGATTGAGGGTGGGAGGTGGGGAGGGGTGGGGCTGGGGCAGGTGGTGGCGGGAAGATGTTGACCGGAAAAGGAATCGACGGGGAGGCTAAGAAGAGGACAGGAAACTGAGAAGCCAGAGAACTGCTATATGCAGCCCATTAACATGAACTAAGAGGTGTGGGGATGGCGGGATGGGGCGCTTGGCAGAGGGGATGAAGGGGAGAAAAAAGTGAGACAACTGTAATAGCGTGCTCAATAAAATGTACCAAAAATAAATATGCAGCACTTTCTAAGTAAAAAAAATAAATAATATAAAATGTATTGACAACAAAGAAGATGGTAGAGAAATGACTCCATGGGTGACTGTATTCATACATATACATATATATCTGTACCCATACATATGTGTGCATGCACACAGGCGCGCGCGCACACACACACACACACACATACACACACACACACAGAGTGCGGACGGGCATAGACAATGCAGAGAATGCACTCAGCCTAGAATTGAGAGCAGCCCAGTTCTTCCCAAGCGAGACGCACTTGGAAGGCAAGCAGTGGCGCCTCCCCGGGCGGGCAGAGGCCACAGAAATAGTCTCATAGCAGTCGGAGCTCTTACAGTGTCTGCCGTTGGTTTCAAAGGTGTTCATTGTATCAGTTTAATTTAATAAATACTTGAGTCAATCAATACGTCACTCGGAGTTTTAATATAGAAGAAGCACTAAAGTGTATTCCTAATCAATTACTGTTGACTTGGATCAATTTTAAAAATCTGAGTCTAGGCCGATCTATCTAATTTATTTGATATTTGCTTTGTACTTTACAGAATGGACAGAATGATTCAATTAAAGGACTGTAGAAACTTAAGTTGAAGTGACAAAGGAATTGCTTCACGGGTGTTAACACTTACTGAAAGGGAAGAAGCGGGTACATATATAAATGAACTGAGTGAAAGTCCTTTGTGGGCCACTTCAGCACATCTGTGGTCAATGAAGGAGAAAAAAGCAAGACCATCCATTCATTCATTCAGTTAATTACTCAAGTCATTCATGCAAAATGTATTATTTAATTTTAAATCTGAATCACAGTTCCTTTAAACCTCCCTTTATAATGACACCGTTTAGTCCCATTCAGATAGAAAATGGGGTTAATGTAAAGTACTACGTGTGTGTGTGTGTGTATGTATGTGTATCCCCTCTACAGAATTACTTCCCACTCACCATGTAGATTTGTATAGACATATCTATATTGTCAATGGGAAGCAATTGTATAGAGAAATATTAGAGATATTCAGGGATTTTGTTTCAAGTTTTTATGAGCTCTAGGCATTTATTAGCGAGTGGATGAATTAATAAAAATATGTAGACGCGAGTGAAGATAACAAGGGCCAAACAGGACCGGTGTTGACCGGCGGAATATCGGTCTGTTGCTCTGAGGTCCAGTGCAGTAAGAAATCTAACCTCTCCCTTCTGTTGGAAATAACACTCCAGAGAGACGTCAGGACTATTCAAGGATTTTGTTCTTAGTTTTTGTGTTCTTGGAATTTGATTCTATTATTATAAATGGAGAGAATTAATACAAATATATGAATAAATAAAGAGTGAGGCATTGCCCAAGTATGAAAATATATGATGAGGCCTGAAATACTATTAATATATATTAAAAACACTGAAGTCCATAAAGAAATAAATGTCTTAAAGGTATTACCTCTTTAACTTAGCAATGGTACATACACCGCAAATAATAGTCCGTGTTCCTGTTCGGTCCGTGCCTTCTTCAACATTGTTTTCTCCAGGAAAAAATATCACAATTTAATACAGACTTAAATGGCTAATACAATGATGGGAAGAATTCAGGATGCACGGAGAGAATGGGCCCGTCTTTTTCTTTCTCATTTGTTCTGTTTTGCACTCCCAGAGGAAGGCTCTCACCTGATTTAAGCCTCGTCGGTGGTCACGAGCTCTGTGGTTAATCGCCGTGTGAGGGGCACGGAGACCATGTGAGTATAGTCAGAGTCTTTGTATTGTTTCAGGTAGTTTTGAAAGGATATTCACTGTATTGTTAAAAGAATCCAAGAAGGCCAACCATGGCTCAGTGATAAACATGACATTGTCATCATGTCATATTAATATATGAACATTGTGTCGATTAGTCAGTATTGGCAAAAATAAGAATGATTGATAAAAGGTATAATCAAAGTGACAGATGATCACATAGGTAGCTATTAAGGTTACATAAAGATCCTGTTCTTCAGTGTGTGTAATTCTGTTATTTATTTAGTTATTAGTGAAATGGTGAGTTAGCCAATAAATTAATGGAGAAGAAGAGAGCTGACTCTGGGCCACTGATGACGCCTGGTGGCGCATGAGGATGACGGACGCTCCGTGTCGGGGACTCTGAGGTCCGACGCGTGGAAACCTAGTCTGCACCTTCATGGGAAATGACCGTAGCAACAGATGTCAGCAATGTACAAAGATTATACTCTTGGTTTATGTGGCCAGGGATAATGATTCGATTAGTCTAGATAGCTCCGTGAAAGAATTATAAACGTATAAGCGAATAAGTATGAACAAGTGTGAAGCAGTGTAAATTATGAAAATGAATAAAAAATAAGCGACTGAGGAAATTGAATGCAGAAAGCAGAGTGAGTTCAGAGAAAGTTTCAGTCTTTTTTCCCCTGCTGTGTTTTGAACTTCACAGAAAGGAGGATGCGCTGCAGCTGAGGAAGATTTCCTCCCCATTCACAAGACGTCTGGTTGTCCGTGTGTTTGGTGCATAGAAACAAATGTGAGTTTGATGGGTGCATGCTCTGTATTTACAAAGTGTGACCAAAGAAAGCCAACCACGGTCCACTGATAAATATGGACCTGATATGTGACATTGTATTTATTAATCCCTGTATGAAGCTTTGAGAGTGATCAATGAAAGAGAGATTTTGATGCAGTAAATGATTCTATAGACAGATATAGGACTATTCAAGGCTCGTGTTCAAGGTGTGGTTGAGCTTCATAGTTAATTATATTATCAGACAAATTGATGAATCAATAAGCAAACATAAATGGGAGTGGATAAAAAAAATGCCAGGCTTGGACCCATGCGACGCCTGGTGGCATGAGTCATGGATGACAAATGCTCCGGAGCTCTGAGCTCCCACATAAGAAGAATTCTGATCTATTACCCAAGTTAACGATAATTTTATACACAGATTTAGCATTTCATGAGGATCTGGTTTATGGTATTTGGATTCTACTGTAATAAATGAATAAAAGAATCAATTTATAAATATAAATAAAGATGAAGAAAGTGAAGCATCATCCAATTATGAAAAAAATGTAGTAAGGCAAGGGATAATATTAATAAATATTGAGAGACTAAGTCAGTTAAGGAATAAACGATTCAAAGGCAGGCATTACCTTTAGCTAAGGATGTTATTGATAACATAAATAATGACCAATATTCCTGTTTGGTATTAGTGGAAAGGCTAATGTTACTTGTTTTTAAGAATAAATCCATGTTACCCCAAACTAATATATATCTTCATCACCAAATAATGAAATGTAGATGCAAGCAAAAATAAAGAAAATATCTCAGTCATATTATCGTCTGCTCTGCCCTCCACTTTTTAGAATGGACACCTGCTAGCCGAGTCCGGCGTTGTGCCCTGGCCCGCGGTGCCTGTGTTTCCCCGTAAGAGCCCGGAAACCCACGTGAGTCCTTGTTGAAGTTCTCATCTCACTTTGTTCGTGGTTCATTGAGGGCATTCTCTGTATATTTTTAAAAAAGTATTCAATATATGCAAAAATATCAACCATGTCCCAATGATTAAGTTGGAAATACATGAAATATTCTGTTGACTAATCTGTATATCTTTGGAATAAGGAGAATGGTTAATAAAATTCAGTTAACCAATGATTCTACAGAAAAAGGATGAAGGCTCTAAGGCTCTTGTCCTTGAGCCTCTGTGATGCACAGATACGTGTTCAGTGATCAGCAGCAGATCGGTGCATCACTGTGCAAGCCAGTGGCGTTGAGAAGGAGCGTGGAGAGGCCCGACTGCGGACCAATGATGACGACTGGTGGCGTATGAGTTGAGCACGATGACTGCCCTGTGTCTGGAAGTCTGAGGTCCCGAGCCAAGCGGATCTAGTCTGTCTTCTCGCTTGCAAGCAGTCCATTGTTCTTTTAATTTAGATTTATGAGTTTTTGTATTATTATTACTCTATGTGAATCAATGATAGGACCATAAACAAACAAATAACTAAATAAACAAGGATGAAGCCTGATCCACTATGAGTATACGTGATGAGGCAAGAAACACTATTACCATAAACCGAAGGAACTGATTTTAAGACATACATGGACCCAAGGTCATTACCTCTTTTTCTAAGGAGTCATATCATTATATTTGTATTTTTACTTATGTATGTGTATAAGTTATGAAATACAATACATGCCTTTATGACTGAATAAATGAAATAAGGGAGGGAGAGGACCAGCTTAGAGAGGGTCTCAGCTTCCTTACCCCCTGCTCTGTTCTGCCCCCTCAGAGTGGGTGCACTGGAGCCGACCGGCGCGTCACCTGGGGTCGTCTGCTCGCTGACCGCCTCTCTGGGCAGTGGACATGGAGACTGTGTGAGTAATACCCTGAAAGACGTTCATGTCTCTGAGAGCTTTTTTTCTCAAATATTCGCTGTGTCGTTAAGAGTGTGAAATACAAGGTAATCTAAGACGCCAACAATCTTGAGTGATAAGCATGGGACAGGTCTTTATTATTCATATATGAAACGTTGGTGATAACTAATCAGAGAGATAGAATCTCAACATGGCAATTGATCCTACGTGCAGATGTAGAATATTTATTTGTCTTATTCTTGTTTTTTGTGAAGCATATAGTTTTAAAAATTAATACTGGTCAATCAGTGAATTAATTAATGAACTTAGGCAGATAAGAATGATGGAAAAGATGCACATTTATTGAAAATACTGAAGTTTATTAAGTTGTCGTCTTAGATTATGTCATTTGTTTAAAGACATTCATTGATTTATTACAAGTATTAAATATAAAAGAGTTAAGTATGACCCCATGACGAAGATGGTATGAAACACTGTGTAAATTAGTCAGTGATCTGCCACATTGAGGTTGATCGATGAGAGAATCAGTCCACGCAGTAAAAGATGCTGTAGACCAGCGTGAGAGATCGTCAAGGATCTTGTCCTTGGATGTTGTGAATCATGTGTTCATTTAATTATTATTGATGAATTAATGATTTATTTGATGCAAATGTAGAAAGGAATGATGAAAAAGAGACCCAGGCCGGATCCAAAGGCAACTGCCGACGGCGTAGGAGCCACGGGTGGCGAATAGTTTGTGCCTGGAATTCTGACATCCAGCACAAAGCATAATTAGTGGGACCCACCTTTTGGAAATAGTCCTACGGGCAGACACTAGAAATGCACAAAGGTCCCTTTCTCACCTTGGATTTAGCCGTTTATCTTAATTATTAATGGATCAATGATAGAACTCTTAAAGAAATACAGCAGACCCCCTCACCCACCGTTTCCCCCCCTTATCCGTGGTTTCTCTTTCTGTGGTTCTGGTATCCACGGTTAACCGTGGCCCACAAAGACTAAGGTTCCTCAGTCATCGACATCACCTGCTTCGGACACCCAACCGCTGACACCATCATGGCGCCCTGAGCCAGAACCCCCCAAAGCAGACTGTTCTCCTTTTGACTTCTTGTCAGCAGGTCACGAGTAGTCGCCCAGCCCCTGTCTCAGCACCTGCACCATGCCTCCCGCTGCATCTCACCTTGTAGGCATGGGTGCCCCCACAGCACTGCTGGAAGGGGCAGGAGGGCCCAGAATGACATTTAGAGACAGAGGGAGACCACATTCACACGGCTGTCAGGCCCAGCACAAAAAAGAAACACAGTCTGCTGCCTTTGCTTGAAATGACCCTATAAATGGAGTTTTAGGACTGTAGAGGGACTGTCTTCTCAGTTTACAGTTATGGACGCAGAGAGAAAGAACCCACGCTCTTCGTCTGTGCTGAGACAGTGAGCCCGGCCCAGCAGTGTTGAAAGCACTGAATTCCGTGACAGAAAACGAAGGGCCTTGTGCCGAGACCAGCTCTCACTCTGGGTCACGAGCAGGCAGGGCAGTGGGTGTTCTCCCATGTCATTGAATTCCGAGTTCTCCTTGAAATGCTCGGCGGGGCAGCGTCTCAGTGTCCCTCTTGCTTTGTGCTTCTCAGATCGAAACGCCTGGAGGGATGGAAGCGTGGGCCGGGCCCAGGACCTGCGTGCAGGAGCCCCGGGGCCAGTGTGAGTCGCCCCCCAAGTTCTTGTCTCGGTCGGGTGGCCTGTGTAGGGGACCACTGTAGCACTTTACAAAGCACTTGGTGGGAGAGAAAAGACCCGCCGTAGCCCCGTGACTAAGTTGGAAATGGCTGCAGCATTGTGTGGGCTGATGCGCCTTCGGCACAGTGAGGGCGACAAAGGACAGAGGCACAGGCCGCGAGGCGTTGGTCCCAAAGAAGTGTGACGGCGGTCCTGAAGGCTCTGACCCTCTCGCAGATGCGGGCTTGATGGTTAGCAGTACCTCGATGAGTCGGTGCATAAGCAAACGCAGGCAAGCACGAGGAAGAGGAGGCCCGACCGCGGACCGATGATGACGACTGGTGGCGTATGAGTCAAGCACGATGACTGCCCTGTGTCTGGAAGTCTGAGGTCCTGAGCCGCGATTTCAGCCTGTCTCCTCTTGCAGATGATCCTGTGGATCCGTGTTGGGTATACGCAAGGAGATCGTCCTTGTAGTTTTGGATTCATGGATTCAATATAAATGAATCAATGACAGGACCAGCTAAGAAATCTGTAACTAAGTAAGAAAAGGGTGACGCCTTGTGAGCAATGCCTGTGCGTGGCGAGAGAGAGTGAGCTGTCGGCGTAAACCGAAGAAGCTGGCGTTAAGAAATAAATAGACCAAGGGCCCTACCTCTTTTCCTAATAAGCAGCATTCAGTGTTAGACACCTGCGTCAGTGTTGAGCTGAGAATGTTCATTTTTTTAATATATACGTATGTTCTGAAAATGAAATATGTAAATAACGGAAAAAACGAAATGAGAAAGAAAAGGACGAATGGAGAAAAGGTTTCGATTTTTAACGATCGGCTTTGTCTTCTACTCCCCAGAATCAACACACTCATGCTGAGGTCTGTGTTTTCCATGGAAACAAGATTTGTGCAAAAGCCGGGATGCATGTGAGTAAAGCCTCGGCTCCTGTGTTCGTTTGAGAAATTCTCTAAAAGGGTGTTCACTCTCTGGCTGCAAGTGTAAAACATAACCCGAAACACCAACCGGGGAAAGCGATAAATACGGGCTGTTTCGGAGCATCATACGTACTAATGTGTGCAAGAAATGATGACAATAATTAATGAGGGAGAGAGCAATGCAGCAAGTCGTTCTGGAGGAGATGCGCGATATTCGTTGCGCTTATTCTTCAGTTTTTGTGAACTATAGGGTTTTAAAAAGTAATAAGCTAAGGAGTTAATGCACAGATTAAAGCACGTGACCGTGGAGAGAAAGAGGCGCAGTGTGGGTCGGCAATGACCCTCGGTGGCATGGGTGTCATACACAGAAGACGAACGCGATGCGTCTGAAACCCTGAGGTCTGACCGGGAGGCAAATACAGTTGCGCCGCCTCTGGTTTCAGACAGATGGTAGGGAAAGAAAAGAAGGGCCATTTCCGTGGTTCGTTTCCAGGAGTTTTGATTCTGCTGCAATAAGTGGCTTAGAAAGGAATCAATGCGCAAGGATAAGTGAGTGAAGATGAAGGGGATGAGACAGTAAACATTATGAACACGTATCGCAAACAACTGCAGTTCATAGAGAAGTGTGAGTGGCCGACGCACCCACCTCTTGGGCTGAGAGCGGTGCAGACCACCCGTGACTGTCTGAGTTCCTGCTCTCGGTCCGGGCCAGGGCTGCTCTCATGGGGTTTGTTAAGAGAAAGCGAATAAATGTGGGTATACTGTGTTCCCGAGGGACCGACTACAGGAAAGGCGGGATGTGCGCACCGATGTCTCGTTTCTCAATGTCCTTAATGTCTGCTCTGCTCTGTACTCCTCAGGGTGGACGCACTTGAGCTGATCCCACCTTCGGCCACCATCAGGGGCCCCACTGGCTGTCCCCGTGCACAGGTACCTGGGAGTAATGGTGAAGCTCTTCTCTCAGTCTGGGTTTGTTTGTTTAGAGTACTTACTATAATGTTAAAATAGTATTAAATACATTCAAAGAAAGCCAGTCATACCGCCAGCCCAGCGTAAATACGGAATCAACATGAAATTTTATGTCAACTAACAGGTATTTGCATCAATGAAACTGATCAAGAAAAGAGGCATATTTGTGGGTGCACATGCTTCTATAGATAGAGATATCGTGCATCTTGTCCCTCAGTATTTGTGATTCTCAGGTATTTATTTTATCTTTATTATTATTAGTGAGTTGATAAGTTGTTCAGTAAACAGATAGAGCCGAGGATGAGGAAAATGAGGCCCGGTCTGCCCCAAGGGGGACCACTGGTGGCGTGTGAGTTGGGGGGTGAGTACTGATGTGTTCCAGCTCTGAGGTCCGACCCAGAGAACTGCCGTCCCTTCCGTCTGTTGGACTTGGCCATATAGCGAGATGTCAGGAACGTTCAGGGATATACAAAGCTCTTGTTCTGGGTTTTGTGTTCATAAATTTTACAAAATCCTATTATAAAGGAATAAATGACAAAATAAATACAGATGAAGAGGGTAAAGTATTGTTTATTGTTACGATGTAAAGAAAAATAACGCTAATGTATATTGAACGCAATATTAAATGGATCGAGTATATTACACCTTTGACTAAGAATATTTAAAATAAGTAATACTTACTGCTCTGAGTAGTTATAGCTCTGATGTGTAAGTTTTTCAGAGAAAAACAAATATTACCGTTACTCAACAGATAGTCATAAGTAAATGAAATGTGGGGGTCAAAGATCAGCGGGGATCAGGTTTCGATTTTATGGCCGTCTGTTGCACCCTGTGCTCTCAGAATGGGCGCACGGCCACCTCTCTGTTGTAGGAACGTGGAGACCACGTGAGTAACAGTCGAAGTTCTTGTTTGAGTTCCCGCATTTTTTTAAAAAGGATATTCGCTGTATCATTAAAGAGTGTGGAATGTCATCAAGCGGGACCAGCTGTACCCCAGTGACAAATATGGGCTTTATTTTATTGATTGATACAACATTGATTAGAGTGATGAATCTATATAAGAAAAACAAGATAATGAGACATTTATGTGAGAAGGATTCTGTTCACAAACTAGGGATATAAAGGCTTTTCTGAGTTTTTATGAATAATAGAACCTTAAAATTATATTAATTAATGACTTACTCGGCAGGCAGTGTAGAAAAGCATGAAGAGAAGGAGGGACAAACATGGATCAATGATGACTCCTGGTGGCGTCTGAGTCATATACAATGCACATGCGTCTGCCTGCGAGGTCCAGCACCGAAGTCTAATCCACTGCCCTGTTAGAAGGGGTCCTCTAGACGGGTGTCAGGAATGTACAAGGACCTCGTTTGTGATTGATGGCCATGCATTTTCTTTGTGTTTACAATCGGATCAGTGAACTAATCAGTAACAACCTGTAAATAAGTAAAGATGAAGGCCATGAAGCATTGTCCAAATATAAAAATATCTAGAGAGACATTGATTTACTTTGGAGACTTTAAACATTTTCCCAAAATGGCCAGTTTCCCAAATGGCTAATTAAAAGGTAATGGCAAGGTTAATAGATAGCAGGTCTCAACCTTTTAAAAATCATCTGCTGTGCTCTGTTCCCCTCAGAACTGACGCACTCACACTGGCTCTAGGGCCCTTCCATGATCTCGGCTCCGCAGTTGCACCTGGGCGGCCGCGCGCGGGACCACGTGAGTCGCGTCAGTGTTCCTGGCTCTGCTTGCGTGGCTTCTTTACGGGCAATCACTGTGTTACTTAAAAGTGTGAAATGTAATCAGTCAATGTCAACCATGGCCCCCAAATTCAATTAAAGTGAAGCATTATGTGGATTAATTCTCATACGAAACATTGAGGTCATTTAATGGAAGGGATATGTTGCTGAGGGAATTAATTCTATAGACAGATGGCAGAGATTAGCCCGTGCCAATCACGGATTAATGATGAAGAGGTTCAAATGAAGCCAGTACTGTGACTGCTCCATGTATTCAACACGGAGAATGATTAGCAGAGCAGATCTTGACTGTTTGCTCTTTGAAAAGTGATTTTATATCACATGTTTAGGGATATTGAAGCTTTTCAGAAATCCTTGGATATATATTTAATATCAGTGAATTAATGATTTATCTCTTAACGGAATTAGTGTGACCGAAGAGCAGCAGGCCCCGGGCGGATGAGTCAGGGGTGACTGATGCTCACCTGGAACCCCGGGGACCAGCGCAGAGCAGACTTTACTGCCTGTTACAAGTTAATGTAATAACAGCTGCACCGATGCATGCAGAAGCGCAGGAAAAACATGGCCAGATGCGGAAGAACAATGACATCTGTAAGGAAACAGACGTCACCAATCCACTGCCAAAGAGCTGAAGTCCATTAAAAATATGGAGAGGGTTTTATGTCTCAGCTTAAGGGACACAGGCCGAGATGCATCGAATTGTCAGTGTTCATTTTCTGTGTTGCATCCGGGTAGCAGGTGTTTTCTTTTTAATTAATAAGTAGGAAAAAAATGATATAATTTAATCACCTAATTGTATTAAAGAAGACCGAGTATGAACCAGTGACAAAAATGTGTCTTACGACAGTTAGGATCCATCCCGTTGCCTCCACGGTGTCCCGTGGGCAGTTACTCCACAATGTACGTCAAGCTGTCACTTTGTGCACCTTAAAGATTCACAGCTGTGTTTGCCTGTTATTCCTCAGTCACGTTGGCAAAACATGTGCAGTCCCTTGGTGCTCACGGTAGCGACTGGGCACAGTTACTGTCAGAGCCATTGCCTTGAGATTGTTTGGACCTACTCATTTGGTCCTTATAAATTAATAAGAGGTTAATAATTTAATAAGTTAAAAGGGGTCAGGGCACTTGACCAGCGATGTGTGTGTGTTGAAACATCGTTTCGTCAGGCGTACTCATGGTATGTCCCTCTTGGGAAAAGTAAGTTTGTTGGTATCAGTTTGCGTAAGGGAATTAGAGGCACACATTAGCAATTTCTCACCTGGGTTTCTGGGAAGTTAAACAAGTTTCATTTTGTTAAAAAAAAAAATCAGTAGTTTGTCAAGTTTCTCATGAATTAAAGAATGAATGAAGTTAAAGCTGTTAATACATAGCTATGTACATATATAAAATACACATCTTTGATGAAGATATGCTGTGTATCGGTTCCAGTACGATTTTTCAACAGTTTGAGGATTTTACCTTCATTTTCAGAATGGCTTATTATTCCCTGTTAGACCTGTACCTCAGTCTTCCTCTGAGGAAGAGCTCTACGCTATTAATTCAGTGAAGCAGTTCAGAGGAGACGCGAGATAGCGTAGGTGTTGGGACGCCAGGTGCATGGCGGGGTCATGGTGGTTCTTCCTGATATCGCGGAAGACCACGTGAGAGCCAAGCGCAGGTGCTTGGTGCGAGTGGAGAACCTTGTGAACGTGTGTTGTGATGAGTTCATTTCTGCATCACTGAAGCTCATTTCTTAAGAAGAGCTGGTATATCGCATTTGTGGGAATAAGCTTTGGGCTAGATTTTAGTCATTTTCGAGGATCTAATTATGGGGTTTAAGTGGACCGTGGGGATTTATCGCATTATTCTAAGGGAATAAGTGAAAGGATCGGTAGACGTATTAGCTAGATGGGTAGGTGATATAAGAGAGAAAAGGTAAAGATAGCTTAAGTAAGACGCAACATTGTGAGGCGGAAATTACTTTTCATATGATTCTGAAACAGGGCAGTGTATTAAGAAATCGATAGTTCGAGGGTACTTCCTCTTTGGGTCAGGGTACCATAGAATGGTGGTCCTCACACCCGAGTCTGAGGATCCCCTGGAGTGTGGGCTGAAGGTGCAGACCGTGGGCCCACTCTCGACGTCTCTGATTCAGCGGGATCGGCATGGGGTCCAGAAGCCTGTGTGTCCGCAGGTGTCTCAGGAGCCACTGAGAACCGCCTCCCGGCAACAGCGTTTGGGTGGGAGTCAGACGAGGCGGTGAGAGGTGAGGCCCTTCCCTCGGATCAGAGGATGATCCCGTTTTGTTTATTTGACCAAGAAAAACAAGCTAATTGATAAATATCTAAAAGTCTAAGTAAAAGAAAGGGGTAAAGCATAGTTCAGTGGAGAAAATGTCTCATTCTTCTCTCCTCCTCTTTATACGTCCCCAGCGGGGGCCCCAGAACTGACTGAGCGTTCTGAATGCCAGGGGTCGCCATGCGGCCTCTGCTTTGGGGGTAGAGATTTGAAACGAGCAAGACCACGTCCGTGAGTGCAGTCAAATACGGGCAGGCCGGTGCTAATACAGCTTAGGATTGATTTGAGCTAGTATTTTTTAGGATGATTTTAATAATAGATTGGGACCATGTCACTCATGTTAATAGCTCTTTAAATTTCTGTTTTAGGTTTTCCCTAAAATTTCTTAATTGATGTTTCCTATTTTCCTCATGAAGAAAGAGCACCCAGGAGCTGTAAGTACTGGCCCGTGCCGGCGCCGGGTTCATTCTGTGTAGAGAAAGGATGTACGAACTATGTGGGGCAGCCAACCGTGGACCAATGATGTGGATGGAATGCATTCTGAACTGTCCTTTATGATCAAAACACCTATGACCTTCTGAGGTCCATTACGAAAAGGGATTTAAGTGTTTATGCCAGTGGGAATGAGACTGTGATGGACAGATATCAGTACTACTTAAGGATCCTATTTCAGCTTTCGGTGCTTTGTGGATTTTAATTTTATTATCATAGCTGAAGAAATGAAGGAATAGGCACATCAGTAGAGACAGATGAAAAGGGTGAGACAGTCAAGCTACGAAAATACGTGGTAAGGCAAGAACATTACTAAGTCAACTTGCCATCCCTGGAGCTCATTAGGCAATAAATGGGCCAAGGGACTCCGTTTTGGGGGCAGGAACGGTAAAGGTAGCCCCATGTTGTGTTCTGTATCTGGCTTGGAGCTGGCTGTGTGAGCAGGTCATTTAGAGAAAAAGAAATAATCCCACCGCAAAGTTAAGTACCGAAATGACGAAGAAATGGAAATGAGAAAAGCACATTTTCACAGAAAAGACATCGCAGAATTTTATCTCTGTTGCCTACACCCCGAGTGAACTTGCCGAGCCGCGCCTTGACATCCACGGTGGCCACGGACGCCGTGTGAGGAACGTGCGGCCCAAGGGCGACCGAGCTCGTGCCTTGGTGTGGATGACTCGTTTCAGAACATTCACTGTGCTGTTAACAGGTGCTGTAAGGGTAATCCAAGAAGTTAGCCACGGCCCATGGCGGGGTTCACGTGGAACATGGGACCCTTGGCGGGTCTCTGCCGCGCTCGCACTGGTAGTGGTGAGGGAGGTTACCGACAGGTGGTGGGCAGACGCGAGAACCTCGTTCTTGGGTTATTGTGATTACGTACATTTATTTTGTTATTATTAGCCAGTCGAAAAGTTAGTAAATCAAGAAACACAGACAGGATTGAGGGAAAAGGGGTCAAGTTCTGGACGAGTGACGGACACCTGGTGGTGTGTGAGTGACGGGTCGTGACCACGACCTGCCTGCGACTTGGGGCAAGGATTCGGAAGAGACCCAGTCTGTTGTTTCTCTTGGGATTGGTCCTCTGGGAAGAGTAGGAACACGCAAAGATCTTGTTTTTGGACTACTTCTGTGCTTCATTACTTTTTATGGTATTATTAGGAAAAAGTCAATAACTAATCTATACAATCGCATACATGAATAAAGATGAAGACTGTGAAGCCCTGTCCAATTATGAGCATATCAGAGGACCCAAGAAATAAATACCATTATCATAACTTGGAAATAATAATGTCCCTTGGGGATCAGTAGATCAAGGGTGTGTGACCTCTTTGGCCAGCTGTCCTACAGAGAGAGAGTGACAGTCATTGTTGTTGCTGTGGGTCAGGGGTGAGTTCCACGTTGTTCTCCTTTTTAGGAGAAGAGACAGACAGTCATTAGCATCTACTAGTAACCATTTCAATGACTGAAGACGATGAAAGGTGGAAAGCGATGGTCTACAGAGACGATGCACCTGCCTTTTTGTCGCCCGCTCTGCTCTGGGCTCCTCGGGGTGGAGGGAGCTCTGTGCTCTGCAAGGTTCTGCCACAGTCCCCGCCGTCAAAAGCGGTGGGTGGGCTCTGCGTGGGGACCACTGGGAGCCAGAGTCCCATGCCTTGTTTGAGGTTTGGGTGGCTCGCCCAAGGGCGTGACGGCCTGAAGACCTGTGAAATGTAATCACGGAAGACGGCGACAGCCTCCTACTGAAGCTGACGTCAACAGGAAGCATGATGTTGGTTAACTGGCAGATTAAACTTTGAGACCAAGTACAGAAACGGATGTAGTCTCTGTAGGAAATAATTTTATAGACAGACGTCAGGGGCTTTCAAGAAACTCTTGGGTTTTTGCAGTTGGTGAGTCTATTTGGTGATTATTAGTGAATTATTGAGTTAATTTAAAAAGATGGAGACTAAGATGACAAAACCAGGACCAGGGATCATGACCGGTGCACACATACAGTAAATACGTGTCTGGAACTTTGGGGTCCAGCCCAAACGGGGTCTAGCACATCCACTCTGTTTAAAAAGATCCTATGGACAAGTGTCAGGAGCCTACAAGGATCTTTTCTGTGGACTTGTAGCCATGAATTTTTAAAAATATTATTACAAAAAAATCTATGGCAGGATGGAAGAATAAATGAACAAATAAATAAGTGAATAAAGGTGAAGAGGGTGAAGCATTGTTTAATAAACAAAATTGTACAATAAACAAAAAGGATATTAATGAGTTGGAATGAATAATAAATGAACCAGGTGTATTGCATCTTGACTAAGCACGATACAGGGAATAGATAGTGATAAGTAATAGTTACAATTTTGACATTTGATTGAAAAGAAAAATAAATACATATTCCTGTTATTAACTTAAATACCCAAAGGACTACGCGCATGAATGGGCGGAACAGCGCGTCCGTGGGGAGACAGTCTCAGTCTTTTTATCGCCTTCTCTGCTTGGTCCTTCTCAGGGCAGGTGCTGGAGCTGATGTCATCTTCTGCCGTCAGGATGGTCACGTGGCCTCTGTCAGGAAAAGCTCACGTGAGTAACGAATGGGCACAGGCCTTGTCTTCGTCCAGGTCACTCGTTTAAGGACACGCATAGCATTACTAAACTTGAAATTATTAAATTAATCAGAAGTTAATTATTGACCAATGATAAACATGATATGAAACATGTTGATTCTTCGGTGATGATGACATGCTGAGGTCGATTAGCAGAAGAGACTGGTCTGTGTGGGAAGTGATGGTACAGCTATTCAATATCTAGAGATAGTCAGGGACCTTTCTCTTGTTTTATTTTTTGTGAATCACATCCTTATTTTGTCATCATCGAGTGATTCATGATTTGGTGGATACAAATATCGACTTGAAGGGACAGAAGAGAGACCAAGTCACGGACCAGGGAGGAAGACGGTGGTGGGTGAGTCACGGATGATGAGGAAAGGGACTGAAATTCTGAGATGCAACCCAGCACGTAACTAGTCCAGCCTCCCTGAGGAAACGACGCTGTAGGCAGACGTCAGAGACATACGAAGGTCACGCTCTTGCTTGGGATTTGTAGGGTTAGATGTATGATTATGAACGAATCAGTGATAGAACCCTTAAAGAAAGATGAACAAGCAAAGGAGAGACGGGGCTGCCGCGGCCCTGCGCTGGTGACCGGACATGCAGGCTTCTGTTTTTGTTCTCGCTCGTTTGTATGCTATTAATAAAATTGAACCAGCGAATAGACCAGTAAACACGTCACAAATAAAGATTGTGGGGCAAAGCATCGTCCTATACAAATGCGTCTGGTAAGAAACACGACGGTGACGTCGCAAACACCGACGACGAGGGAAGGTAAACAGTGCAAGAGGCTGCCCTTTTCCGTGACTGAGGCGGCAGCGAGGAGCCACGCTCCGTTTCTGCAAGGGGCATATCGGTAGCGTTCAGCCACTTAGAGGAAGTGAAACAGCACTGTTATGAGTTACCAGTTCCCTGCATGGCTGACTCAGCGACGGCAGCGGTCAGACCCTGGGACGCACCGTCCTGCCCTCTCCTGTGGCTCTGGTGAGCTTCGGGCCCTGTCATGTCACATGGATGCGCCCAGCTGATGCGCCGAGCGTGGCCTGCGGTTGGGGCTGTGTCACTGTGGCCACATTAGGAGCATGGAGACCCCCGGAAGCCACAGTGCTTGTCCTCCTCTGTCTGTTGTTTTTTTTCTTTAGTTTTTCACTGGCTTATTAAAAAGTGTTAACGTAGTCAAAGGTGAGACATATCCACGGTAACTATTGGAGTAACAGGGAACATTACATTAATTAATCCGTATATGAAACACGGAGCTCAGTTTGTGAGAGGAGCCCCATTGTGTGGGAAGTGATCACGTAGGTGGAAGTCTGAGACAGTCCAGAATCTTATCCTTGGTTGTTTGTGATTTATGGGTATTTAGTAATGAATCAGACAGTGAACAGACATAGGTGATAATAGAGAATGACAGCCAGGCTTGGACCAACAACGACCACTGGGTCACGTGGGTCACAGAGGCTGAGCAGGTGTTGGGGTCTCTGGGATCCCACCCAGGGGGAGCACGGCGCTCACTCCCGTCAGGACGGGGACCTGTGGGCTGATGTCAGGGACACAAAAGGCTCTTGCTTCTCTCTGAGTTCATAAAGTTTTAAAACATTATTAAAGATTTTTTGGCAGAATGAATAGACAAATGTATAAATGAATAAGGATGAAGAGGGTGACAGTTTGTTCATGAATAAAAGATGTAATAATGAAAATGAATATCCATACAAGGGGGAAAGGTGAGCAAATGGCCAGGTGGGTTAAGTGCTTGACGACGGCTGGCGCGCACAGACGGCTAGTGATGGTCGTCCACGCCAGGGTCAGTTTGATGCTTAGTTTATTAAGAGTAAAATAAATAAACATTACCATAAGTTAATAAATGTTCAAACGACTCTGTAAATTAAAGTGGAAAATATGGTACAATGGAGAGAATGTCTCTGTAGTTGAATTTTAAAAATATAATCTGATTACTTACAACATCTGGACACCCTATTATTTTACATTTGTGTGGTGACCAGTGTATTTGAATGTATTTATGTGTTTCTAACTTAACCTTTGTGCTTCTTCTTTGTTTTTTTCCATTTGTTTCCCTCCCTTCCCAATTTACTTTTGATTAGTTATGTTTGGTTTTTTACTAATTTAACTATTTTCTCCACTACTTTGCTGTGTAGTCATTCTGATTATATTCCTGTAGGGAATATCTGTAAATTTTAATGACTATATTTACATTACATTATAAAATTAATCAACCTCTGTTTTGCATTGTCTGCTTGCATTTTTCAGAATCAGTGCTCTGGGCTGATTTCGGCCTCTGGTAGGATTGACGTCACATCACCTTCGTGTTGGAAAGGAGACCGACCTGAAGACCCATCAGAGACCTTGCTTTGGTTTGGACGATGTTTTTACAAAAGCAGTCATGATATTATTGGAAAGTAGTAAACAGAATTAAAGTTAACTATGGGTCAGTGACAAATACGGAATATCATGTTGATTAGTTGGTCATGTGCAACCTTAATGTCAATTAATGAAAAAGATACAATCTCTATGTGGTACAGAAGTGAGGCCTTTTTCTTGTGATTTCACGAATCATGTATTTATTTGTATTATTAATGAACTAACGGTTTGATAAGTACAAATGTAGAAACAAGGTAGGGGGAGGCCCATAAGTGGACCAGTGATGACGGTGTGGGAGTCATCTTTGGTGAGTTCCAGCTGCCTGTCACTCCTGAGTCCACAAAAAACAGAATCTAGTTTACCTTCTGTAGTAAGTGACCCATGGGTCAGTATTAGGAGTATACAAAGATCACATTCTTATTTTGAGTTTATAGATTTAGATTTATTGTTATTAGTGAATCAGTCATCAAACTATTAAGAAGGAAATAAACAGCTAACAAAAAGAGAGTGAAACATTGTCCAGCTAAGAACATAGGTAGTGAGGCAAGAATATTTTTAATAAAATTAAAATCACACTTATTAGGCAGTAAATGAAAGAAGCATTTGCTCTTTTGCCCCAGAATGACGTAGACGCTGATGAGGAAGACTCCATGGGATCGTTCTGGGTCAGTCTCAAGTTGAAGGTTTTCTTTCGTTAAAAGAAAATACACTACATTATGAAAAACTAAGGAATGTCTAACTAAAGAAATAAAATGCAAAAAACAAGGATCAGCGGAGCTAAAGTTCCAAATTGTTTTAAAGGATGTTTGCCATTTTCTTAGTATTGTTCAGTTACAGGTGTCCCACCTTTGTCCCGTTACTCTTTGCTCTCCACCGCCCCCCACTGCGGCAGCCAGTCCGCACCCCGTTGCCCGTGCCCCTGAGTCCGCTCTTCATGTCCTTGTTTTTGATCCTCTGCCCTGCCCTGTACTCTGTAGGATGGGTGCTGGCGAGCTCATTTAAGCATCTCCCAGCGCCATGAGCTCCCTAGTTGCGTTCATGGGTTAGCACCGTGAGCGATGGGTGCAGTTCTTGTCTTTGTTTCCAACCTTTAAGGATTTCACTGTATTGCTGAAAACTATGAAATATAATCAGTAAACTCCAACTAGCCCACTGGGAAATGTGGGGTTAATATGAAGCACACAGTAAAAATTGAATAAGCAATGATAGATATTAACATGAAAGTGATTCTAAATCTATATTAGGGATATCTAGATTCCTCATAGGTTTCTGCAACTCATCATTGTTTGTAATTTGTAATTACTGAATTAACTGATCAATAAATGATTGTAATTACTGAATTAACTGATCAGTAAATAAATAATAATTCTACTGAATGAAGAACAGAGGTACAGTATGGATCAATGAGGACGCCCGGTGGCATGTGTGATGACTGCGTGTCTGGGACTCAGCAGTTGAATGTGAGCGGAAGGTAGTTCACCGTCCCTGTCGGGAGCGGGCCCACAGGCCAAGGTCAGCAGTACCCAGGGGTGTGGATGCTGGCCTTCATGTGTGTACAGTGCCTTCCTATTTTTATAGTTGATCGATGAAATAATCAGTATGAAAATGTGTGTAATTAAATAAAAATGAAGACTACAAAGTCTCATCCAGTTATAAAAATAGATGATGAGGCAAAATTACCATAAGAGAGTAAATAGTAACGTACAGTGAGAAGACCAATGTCTATTAAGAGAGGAGTCGTGTAAGGATGCGACCTTTCGGCTTGGGACGTTGGACAGCGTTAAGGAAGACTCAGGGTGAGATTCACATTCTGCGTCGGGCAAGATCAATATTGTTTACTTAATAGGAAAAAGACGTGGACTTCCAGTCAAGATGGGGGCAGAGGCAAACGCACTTTGACTCCTTGAGCAACTATAGGAAGAATTACAACTAGACCACAAATAACCCAGCGCGGAGGGTGGATGGTGGAGGGCAGAGAGGGGACTGGGTGAAGGAGGTGAAGGGATTGAGAAGTACAAATTGGTGATGACAGAATAGTCACAGGAGGTCAAGTACAGCAGGGGGAACACAGTTAACAGCTCTGTGAACGCTGTGTGTGGTGCCACTTGGGGCAATGGAAATACTGAGGGGGGGGACACTGTAAAGTGTGTGATTGTCCACTGTGAAGGCGTACACCTAAAACCAATACAAAATAAATTCAAAAGTATAAAAACCAGTAAGTAAACTACATGTCTACAAATCCGTGTGAATGAGTCCCCAAAACACCAGGTTAAGTGAACTAAGAAAGTGACAGAAGGAGGCCCACAGTGTTATTCTGCTTGTGTAAAATCTGAGAACTGGCAAAATGCAACAACCAAAATGTTTAGAAATGCATTCACAGATGGTAAAACTGTTTAGAATAAGACAGAGACCGTATGACATAAAAACAAACAAAGAAAAATAGGTAACATTGACATGAGTTTAAGAGACGTAATCAATTTGGGCAACGATTCTATGGAAAGTAGTTAAAGATACTCAAATATCTTGCTCTTTGGTTTTTGTTAATCATGTATTATTTTATAATTATCCTGAAGTAGTGATTTAATTGATCCTAATATATAAATGAAAGAACTGAAAGTAGACTTTTAAAGAACTATTGATACCGACTGGTGGTCATTGAGTCATGGGCGAAGACCGTGTGTCTGGAATCCTGAGGTCCGACAGAAACCAGCCTCATTTCCTCTGTTTGTTTGATCCAATTCACAGATGTGAAGAATGCATAAAAATCAGATTCTCATTTTGGGTTAATAGATTTACATCTAATTGTATTCATGGATCGATGAGAAAATTATTAAAGAAATATAAATAATAGTTGCAGAAGAAAGGGTGAGTTATCTAACTATAAACATGTGATGAGACAAGAAATATTAATAAGAATTGTGAACAGTGATGCCCATTAAGAAATAAATGGATTGAGGATATCGCTTCTTTGTCCAAGAGCCTCCCAGACATGAATACCTAAGAGATAATTTGGTGGTTCTGGGTCAGTCTCAAGTTTGAGGTGGTTCTTTTCGTGAAGAGGAAAGAAGTCTACATTATGAAAAATGTATAAATATTCTAAATGACTGAGTAAAGGAATTGTGGAATTGAAGATTCCGTGGGAATAAACATGTTATTTATTAACATGTGGTGACTGCCTGTGCTCGCAGGAGGGATGTGTGGCACGCAGAGCGGCAGCGTCACTGGCGTGTCAGGGAGGGGCACGGGGACCGCTGCGCGCGGGGGCCGGAGTTCTTGACTTGACTGCGGTGGTTTTTCTCTCAGAGTCCTCAGTCTGTTGTACGAAAACTTCCCGTAAAATCATAGGCGACCAGCTGCAGCTCAGTGACAAATACCGAGTTTTATGCTAACATGATATTGATTAATGTACAAATGAATAGCGGCATTATTTACCGAAGAGACACTGATGGGAGAATGATTCTATTTACAGGGTAGGGGAATCATGGCTCTTCCTGTGTTTTTGTGAATAACGGGGTTTTTAAATTGTCAGTGAGTTAGTGAATTGGTCAGTAAACAAGGTAGAAATGAATGAAAAACATAGGGGCAATATTGGATCGACGATGACGACTGGTGGCATCTGGGTCACACCCGATGACTCCGTGCCCAGCTCTGAGGCCCAACGGAAATGACCTTGGTCTGCCGTCCTGTTCAAGGTGGTTCTCTAGACAGCTGTTAGGAATACGCAAGGACCTTTTTTTCTTCTTCATGCATTTTCTTTCTATTTTTATAATTGGATCAATCAAGTCAATAAATATATAAATAAAGATGAAGGGGGTGAGCTGCTGTCCAATTATAAAAATATGTGGTTAGGCAAGGAATAGGATTAATGCGTATTTAAAACACAAGGCTGTCACTCTGACAAATGATGATAGAGTTATTGATAAGTAATAGGGAATGTTTATGTTCTCTGTCAGTGGCTAGATCGACATTGTTCATTTACTTAGAGAAAATAAAATACACATTATTTCAGTTCACTGCTTGATAATGATTGGCTCAATGAAGGTTGGAATTCAGGGACTTAGGAACATAATCTCAATCTTTTTTATCACTTCTGCTGTTTGATCCTCCTCAGGGCTGCTGCCTTTGAGCTGATTTAAGCAGGTCCCCCTTGGGCACAAGCTCCGCGGCTGCCTCTCTGTATACGACAAGAGGGCAGAGATTAATGTGAGTAACAGTAAAAGTTATTTTCTTGGATTAAGTGTTTTTTTCACTGAATTATTAAAATGGACAAAATGTAATTGGAGGCAGCAACGTATCTCAGTGATAAATATAGGATATGTGAACCATTATAGTGACTAAATCTGTGTAGAAACCTGAGGGTAATTAATGAAAGAGATACATTGACGTGAGAATAACCTCTGTACAGAGTAGGGACCTACAAGCTCTCCTAGAGTTTTTGTGAATGATAGCATTTAAAATTATCTGTGAATTAATGAATTAGTGAATAAACAATTAGAGATGAGTGAAGAACATGATACTGGTGGCATCTGAGTCCTATGGGATGACTGTCTGGCACTCTGAGGTCCGATGCAAAGGGAACCCAGTCCATTTCTGCTGTGCAGAGGGTGTGTGTGGGGCCTCTGAGGGTCGCCCATCACGTTGTAATTGGAAAAATGCGAGAATGAATGGATGGATGGATGTGTAAAGGAGCGTAGCATTGTCCAATTATAAAAATATGTGGTTATGCAAGAAGTACTGTTACTATATTAGGAGAGCCCTGGAGTTGGACTAGAAGTCCGTGGCACATGTCTGCAACCTCTGTGAGGAGGACATGCGTCACAGACAATGTTCAGGTTGTGGGTCGGTTTGCAAGATCAGCATCACTCTTTTTCTTAAAGGAAAAAATATTTCATGATTTCCCAGTGACTGAGTAAATGAGAGACAAGAAGCAAGGGTCAGTGGGGAGATTGTCTCAACGACTCGTGTCCTCTTCTCTGCTTTACGCCCCTTAGAATGGAAGAATTCTACCTGCTTTAAGGACTCTTTCTTGATCAAGAGCCCTGGGGTGGCATTTCGGCCCTGGGATTGAGGAGACCCATGTGAGTACTAGTCACGTTCTTATCCTGTTCTGGTGGTGTGTCCATTGATGGTCACTGTTTTAATAAAAAGCCTGAAATGTAACCAAAGAACCTGACCTGTGTCCTTGTTATGAGGTCACGTTTAATGGAAAGAATTACCTCGATTACCTTGCTTGTGAAAAACAAGGTAATTAATGATAGGTTGATGTGAGAACGATTCTGTGCTCATTGTCGTGGCGTCTCCTTGGCCGTTGGAGAATCGTGGGGTTTAACGGTCAGTGAGTGAACACATCAGCAATGATGACTATTGGCATTCATGTCCCGTGTGACGGTCCCTGTCTCTGTACCTCTGTGTCTGACACAGAAGTAGCCTTGCGCACGTCTGCATACACAGGGGTCCCCTGCACAGATGTTAGGAAATTCAAAGGATTTTGTCCTTAGTCCTTTGTGTTCATGAATTTTAATAATTAATGTATATAAGTATTAGTGGTAGAGGAAGTAAGTGTATAAATGAATAAAGATGAAGAGGTAGAAGTATTTTTCTTTGGTAAATATGTAATGAGGTAAACCTATACTCTTATACTTTAGAACGGATATAAGAGGGCCAAGTGTATTACGTCTTCAGCTAAAGTTAATATAGATAATGGAAGGTAGTAACCGGTGTTTATCTGATTCAGATGCAAGGCTTAAGTTTATTTTTAAGATAAAAATAGGTAAATATTTTCGTAAGAGAATCCGTGCTTAAATGACTATGTAAATGGTGGCGGGAGGTATATATATATGGGTCAGCGCGGGGAGAGCCTCAGCCCCCATCCCCTTCTCTGGCTGGGGCCCTGCAGGACGGACGTGCAGCTCTCAGCGTCTCCTGTCATGGTCAAGGCTGATTGTCACGGCCTCTTTTATGAAGGAAACCGAGGTGAGTCCTGGTCACAGTTTTGTTTCCATTTGGGTCATTCGTTTTAACGTATTTGTGATATCATTAAAAAGTAACAAATAATTAAAAAGTTAACTATAGCCCAGTGATAAATACGATCTCAAAACATTATTTTGATGAACTTAATATGCGCTGAGATTGACTAATGAAAGACATCTCGCTTCGGTTGGCAAAGGTTCCACAGCAGAAGCTAGGGACATCCAGACGCCTTATTTGCTAGTGTTTTGGAATCATATAGCTATTTCATTATTTTTAATGAATTAATGATTTTGTTGATACCAACTGGAGAAACAAATGAAGGAAAATTGGGCCTTTCGTGGACCAGGGATGACAGCTGGTGACAGGTAAGTCACAGATGGTGAATGACACGGGCCTGGACCCCTGAGGCCCCCACAGCAGAAGTCTGTCCCTTCTGTTGTATTTGATCCTGCAGATGGATATTGGAAAGATACAAAGATTATGTCCTCATTTTGAGTTTGTGGCATTAGATGTGTTATAATGGATCGATCGTAGAATCAATAGAGATAAGTAAAAATCAATAAATAATAGGTAAAGAAAAAAGGGTCAAGTACTATATCCAACTATGAACATAAATTATGAGGGAAGAAATAGCAATAAAATTGAAAATGCTGATGCCCTTGAAGGAATCAGTGGAACAAGGGTGTTGCCGCCGTGGCTCCTGGAGACACGGATCAGGAAGAGTTGTTCGTACTTCCAGGGTCCGGCCCAGCTTCGATGTTGTTACGTGGAGAGGAAAATGCCTTCACGCCACGAACAGTTGCCAGACCCCTAAATGAGCCGGTGACGTGTGGAAAGCAAGGATGAGCGGAGATCGGTCCTCGGTTTCATCCCCCACTGTGCCCCGTGCTTCTCAGAAGGGACCTCTCGGACCCAGGGAGCTTCCCTACGGCGGTGCCCTGTAATTGCCCCTCAGCGTTGGCGGCACAGAGACCATGTGAGTAAGAGCCAAAGCTCTCGTGTCAGTTTCAACAATATGTTTTAAATACAGTTATATTTTTAAAAAGTGCCATATGGAGTCAAGCTTTGTGAACTATAGCCCAGTTACAACTATTGAATTAATGAGACCTCATGTGAATTATTACATACATGAAATTTAAGATAATAAAGACAGGCCTTGATGTGAGAATGACTCTACATACAGATTAGGGGTATCATAACTCTTCTTGGGTGTTGTGAATATTAGCAGGTAAAATTACTATTCGCAAACTAACAAATTAGCCAACGGACAGTGTAGAAATGATCGAAGAAGAAGAGACGATATTGGATCAATGATGACTAAGGGTGGCGTCTGAGTCATAACTATGACTACGTGTCTGGAACTCTGAGGTCCAATATAAAAGAAATCTAGTCTATTTTTCTAATTGGGTCAATGAAATAATCAATAGGCAAACATGAAATAAAGACAAAGGTGGTGAAATTGTCCCGTTGTAAAAGTAGGTGGCTAGGCAGGGAGCCGCGTCACTGTGTGTGTAGATTACTGGCGCTGGAAAAGAGCAACGTGGTACGAGGTTGTTATTCTTCAGCCCAGGCTGGTAGGGATGTTGGTAAGCGGTAGCCAGCGTTCACGCCTGTCAGTGGTTAGAATGGCGTTGCTCCTTCACTTACAAGAAGTCAAGGGATACATGGCCCCCATACACTGGCCACACCAGCGAATCAGTGAAAGGCAGGTGCGGCGACTGATGGCATCATGTCTCAACCTTTTGTATTCTCTTTTGCCCTCTGCTTCTCAGACCGGCCGCGTTGGGTGATGTCAGCCCCCTCCAAGGGCCCGAACTGCACGGCCACCCCTGTGTGAGGCGACAGCCATTAATGTGAGTGATCGTAAGAATTCTTTCCTTGGATTCCATGGTTCTTACAAAGATAATTCACTGTATTATTAGAAAGTCTGAGATATAGTTAAAGACGGCACCCACCTCTCGACAATGAGCGCGGGGTATATGAAGTGTCATACTCGTTAATCCAGTGGGAAACTGAGGATAATTAGTGAAAGAGATACACTGAGGTGAGAATCCTCTATGTGCAGAATAGGGACACAAAGGGTCTCCTAGGGTTTGTGGTTATCAGGGTTAGAAATCATCATTAGTAAATTAATGATTTAATCAGTAAACCTATAGAAGTGGCTGAAGGAAAAGAGACAATACTGGATCGATGATGACAACAGGTGGCGTACGAGACATACGATGACTGTGTGTCCAACGCCAAGGTCCAGCACAGAGGACCCGTGGCTCATCCCCCTTGTGTAAAGGGACCCTGTAGGCAGACATCAGGAAGGTACAAGGATCTTGTTTTTGGACTTGGCCTTTACTACATTTTCATTCTGTTATTATAATTGGATAAATACGACAACCTATAAATCTATAAAAAAATAAAGATGAATGCAGTGAGGCATTGTCCCATTATAAAAATAGGTGATTATGCAAGAAACACTGTTGAGAGATTAGGAAAACCTTGGAGTTCAATTAGCAATGAATGGCACACGACTGTGACCCGTACCAGGGTGACAGACCGTGCGGGTCGCAGGCAGTGTTGAGATTCTGGGCCAGTTTGCAAGATCAATGTTGCTCTTTTCCCTAAGGGGAAAAATATGCCCATTAATGATTGCCCAAATGACCGACAAACACGGACAGTGTGAAAAGCAAGGATCAATGGCAAGAATGTCTCAACTATTTTTTATCATTTGCTTTACGCTCCTCAGGACGGGCACACTGGGCCTCATTTGAGGATTCTTCCTCCACCAGCAGCCTTGGAGTTGACCGGCGTGAGTAATAAAGCGCTTACCTTGGTTCTGGTGTCTTGTCTCAGGATGTTCACCGTATTAACAAAAAGTGTGAAATGTGATCAAAGAAAGTAAACTGTATCCTCATAACAATTACGGGATTAATAAGAAGCATTACACTGATTAAAATATGTTAGAAAACTGAGGCTAATGATGGCGATACATGATAGGGATGTTAAGGTCTTACTGAGCTTTTTGGAGTTTTAAAATTTTAATGAGCGCATTAATGGGCTAATTAGTGTGCAACGCAGAAATGAATGAAGACAGTGACCCTCTGGGTCAGCGCTAGCAGCTCATGTATGAGACGCGGACGATGACTGGTACGCGTCTGGGGTTCAACACACAAAAATGAGGTCTTGTGTGTGCATTTTCATTCTTCAGTATAGTTGGATCAGTGATTTATCAGTGAAGAAATCTATAAAAAGAAAGCTGAATGGTAGTCGTGTTGTCCAATTTAAAACACATGTGGGGAGGCAGTGAATTCTATTACCATAATTTGAAAATGTGAAGTCCAAAGGGAAGTTAATGGCACATGACTCTCTGGCGAAGACTGTTATAGCCAGGGAAATTACAGACAGTGTTTATGTTCTGGGTCAGTGGGAAGTTCAAGGTAGTTTGTTTTTACAAAAGACAATGAGGTAAATACACTTCAATACAAATGCCTAAATGCCTCCGTGAAAGATATAAAATAGGGATCAATGGAAGGAAGTCCCTGCTTTTATCATCTGCTCTGCCCTCTGCTCCTTGGAATGGTCGCTCTGGAGCTGAATGTAACATTTTCCCATTGTCCTGAGCTCTCTGCTTCCGTCTGCATTGTAGGGGCAAGCAGGCCCTGTGAGTAATAGTCAGAGTTATTGTCTGAGTTTGAATGGTTTGTTTAAGGGTAGCACTGTGTTTTTCAAAAGTGTTACATATGATCAAAGAAGGTGGAAATAGTCCAGTGTAAAATACCAAGTTTACTGGAAGCATTTTATTGACTAACCTTTAAATATAATGCTGAAATCAGCATGGTCTGTCTGGAAGTGATTTTAATGATACTTTCTTTATTAATGAATTAATAAACAAATGTTGATGAGAATGAAAAGACAGAGGGACAGTCACGGACCCATGATGACAACTGGTAGACAGTGGATACTCCGTGCTTGGAACTCGGCAGTCCCCAAATGGGTATCTAGTTCCATTCCCGTGTGTTCAGGGACCCTGAAGACAGGCATCAGGCACATAAGTCTGTGTTGGTCTTTGGATTCACGATTTTAATAATACTTTAAAAGTGTAAATAATAAATGTATAATGGAGAAAGCTGAAGAGGGTGAAGCATTATTCTTTGATCAATATGTAGCAAGGTAAAAGAATATTAATCTACATTAGAAAGAATATTAAATAGACCAAGTATGTTATGTCTCTAAGGTTGATAAAAACAATGAAATATATATATATGTTAATTATTGCCTAAGTCAGTTGCAGGTTTGGAGTTTATTTTATGGAATGAAAAATAAATAGTATCATAATACCTAAATGACTGTACACATAAATGATAAAAACGATGAATAAATGGAGAGATGGTCTCAGTGTTTTTTTCAACTTCTCCACTTGGGACTTTCCGAACAGGTAACCCAGCCACCTTTGTGCGCTGCCACTGCGAAAACCGCTGTGTCCCCTTCATACGGCAAAGAGTCTAAAGTGAGTAAGTCGAAGGTCTCGTTTTGGTTTGCATCATTGTTTGAGGACATTTACGCTATATCCAAAATAAGAAATATAGAAAAGGCACCTATCATCCGATAATAAATATGATACAAAACATGATCTTGGTTAATCGACATAACGCTGAGATTGGCTATCGAGAGACATACAGCCTATGTTGCGATGTTTCCACAGGAAGAAGGTAAGGGCCTTCTAGTGTCTTGTTCTTAAATTTCTGTGACTCGTGTATTTATTTTACTATTATCACTGAATTAATGAGCTAATCAGCACAAATATAGAAATGAATGAAGAAAAAGCCAACTTCTAATGGACCAGCGACGGTGGTGCCACGATGGGAATAACGCATCTCGGGCTCCAAGGCCCAGCGCAACGCCCGGCGTGGCCGCTCTGTCACATGCGATGCCGCAGATAGACGTTAAGAATGTACAATGGCTGTGATTTTATTTTGCTTCACAGACTTACGTTGATTATTATTAATGGGTGTTTAGAGCCATTAAAGAAATAGGAGTAACAGGTAAAGAAAAAGGGTAAAACGTGCACATCTTGAACATCCACAGTAATGAAATAATACTAAAAAATGGAAAACACTGAATTTACCCAGAAATGCACTGCTCAGTGGTGTTACCCGTTTGGCTCGGGACCACAGAGACCGCCTGGAGTGTTTCACGAGGATGTCACGCCAGGCAAAATAAGCCAGAAAAAGTCAAGAATCATGTGATTTCACTCATGTGGGATATAAAACTGGGAGTGACTAATGGACAAGCAAAAACAAACACACACTCACAGACCTAGACAGCAGTGTGGTGGTTCGCAGAGGCTGGGGGTTGAGTCATGAAGGGGAACAGGAGTCAAACATGTGGTGACGGCAGACGTGGTGATGGCAGACGGTCTGCCGGTGGGCTGTGGGCACGCGGTGCGACATGCAGAGGACATATCGTAGAACCGTGCGCCTTCCACCTGTGTAACCTTACTAACCAGTGTCATTCTCACCCATTTAATTACAAAAATATTTAAGAGTAAATGTATTCTGGGTCAGTCTCAAGTTTGAGGTTAAGAGAAAACCCTGCACAAGAATTTTAAATCCCTAAATAACTCAGTCGGTGACATGTGGAAACGGGGGTCCAGTCAGTATAAGATCTTAGCATTTTCTCCTGTTTAGCGGTGCTTTGTGCCTCTCGGGGTGGACTCCTTGAGCTGATCAGGCATCCTCTGTGGTGGCAGTCCTGTGACGCCACCTCCCCGTCAGCAGCACGGGGACCAGCGTGAGCAACAGTCACGGTTCCTCTCTTGTGGCGGTGAAATTTTTTTCCAGGTTTTTAGTGTATTTCTAAAAAGTGCCACATAGAATCAGGGGAAGCCAATGGTAGTCCATGGATTAATATTGAATTAATATGACACCGTATATTGATTAATGCTCAAATGAAATTTGGGACTATTAATGAAGGAGTTACACTGATGGGAGAATGATTTTAGTTACATAATAGGGCTACCAATGTCTTCTTGGGGGTTTTGTGAATGACTGAGTTTTAAAATTACAAGTAGTGATTTGTCAATAAGCAACGTAGAAATACAGGAAGAAGAGGGACAATGTTAGGTCAGCGATGACCTCTGACAGTGCAGGAGCCATATATGATGAACACATGCCCGGAGCTCTGAGGTCCGACAGAAAGGGCGTCTAGTCCGTTATTCCTGTTGAAAGTGATATCTTAGGAAAAACTAAAATAATTCAATCACCGTTTCTTACTTGTGGTACATGGGGATCACAAGTGTCTAATAAAAACAATAAAAAGTAAATAGAACAAAAAGAATGATGCTATAGTCCAATGTCGGGGAAGATTTATATAAGGGTCTTGGTTTTAGTTTTTCTGTTCATGCCTTTTTTCTATTTTATAATTGGGTCAACAAAATAATGAACAAATATGCAAATAAATCAATTATGAAGGGAGTGAAATATTGTCCAATTACAATGTAGTCAAGAAATTCTATTGATTTTATGGACAAACTGTTTCTATGGACAGATGTCTGGATCGAAGCAAATCAATACAAAGCTCATGTTTTTGTACTGATTTCATAGCCATAGATAATTATTATTAATGGAATTGACAGAAGCATTAAACAAATATTTAAAAATTTAAAGAATAGGGTAATGCATCACGATGAATGTATGTGGTAACACAAAGGATATTATTAATAAGATTAAAAAGACATATTTATGGAGACATAAATGTGGCGCGGTGTTTCTGTTTGGCTAAGGGGCACATTGACATTGATTAATTGGAATCTGTTGTGTTGTTCTGGGTTGGTCTCAAGATCGAGTTTGCCCTCATGGCAGGATAACCGCACATCCATCGAGACAGAAGATGTATCTAAATGCAGAGTCTGTGAAACGTGGCCGGCCAGGTCCATGTCGACTAACCCTTCACTGTGCGTGCCACCTGCTCTGCCCTGTGCCCCGCAGATGGACGCATGTAAGCAGCTTCAGTGTCGTCCATGGTCGTGAGCCCTCCAGCCGCCTCTGGGTGATGGGGGGGATGGAGATTAATGTGAGTAACAGCCGAAGTTTTATTTTCTTGCTTAAGTGCTTTTTTAAGGTAATTCACTGCATTATTAAAAATTATAAAATATAATTAAATAAGGAATGAACACCAGTGATAAATACGGGATATATGAACCATTCTATTGATTAATCCATGTATGAAAAGCAGGTAATCGATCACAGAGATACATCGATGTGAAAATAATATATATACAGATCAGGAGTGTAGTAGCTCTTCTTGGGTTCAGTGAGTCGTGATGTTTAAATATTATTATTAGTGATTTGATGATCTAATCAGCACATTATTAAAAAGGAAGAAAACAAGGGGTGACAACAGGATCGCTGACGACTGCTGGTGTCGCCTGCGTCCTGTGTGACGACTCCGTGTCTGGGACCCTGAGACCCGACACAGAGGAAACCTAGCCCGTTTCCGCTGCGCAAAGGGCCCTGTGAACATGTGTTGGGAATATTTGAGGGTCTTCTTCTGGGTCTCGGTGTTCCTGCATTTCCGTTCTATTTTTTTAATTGGGTAAATGTGAGAATCTATAACTGAACATATAAATAAAGTTGAATGTGGTGAAGTATTGTCCAAGTATAAAAGTATGTGATTATACAAGAAATACTGTCGATAGATTATGAAAACCCTGAAGTTTAATTAGAAGGAAATGGTACACGACTGTTACCAGTCTGGCTGAGGATGACACAGTATAAGTCACAGACAGATATTCATTATAGCAACTACAAGTGTGAAATAGACTCAAAGAACTGCTTCCTAGTCACAATTATGGCATAATTATGAATTGTTATTTTGATCAATGCATACAGAAAAACTAAGAAAATCGATGGCAGAGATATTTTTCTGTGAGAATGATTCTAGTTACACTAAAATTATCAAGGCCCTGATGGGGTTCTTGAAACACCAGTGTTTTGAAGTTCCAGTTAGTGAGTTCACGAATTAATCGATAAATACTGTAGAAATGAGTGAAGACACAGTGTTCTTCCGGACGGCAGGGGCCTCTGCCGGCGTAGGAGGCACGGACGGTGAGGGACCCGTGCCTGGAACTCTGAGGGCCCACACAGGGGACACGGGCCATCTCTCTTCCTGCGAAGTGGGTCTCATTCCATCGCCCCCTGCTGTGCTCTCGGTGCCTCAGGACGGACTGCCTGAACCCTGGCTGTCCCCGTGTCTTCAGAGCATGAAGCCCATGTGAGTGACGTCAGTATTTTAGCATGAATGACTTGTTTAAGGGTATTTGCCATTTTATTCAAAATGTTGAAAATAATTAAAGAAGACCTAATGAGTTAGATTGACATGAAACATATTGATTAATGTATAAAAGTCAACCTTAGAGACAGAGTTGGCCAAAGTCCTTGTCTAGGTTTCAGTGATTTTGGGGGGTGGGTATTCAATGTATTCTTGGGAGGTCCATATATAATAAAGATGGTCAGCTGTGGCACGCTGGCTAATACTGAGTTATTACGAAAACTAAAAACGTAGGATATCTGGAGAAAGATACTGAGGTGAAAATAATTCTATTTACAGCGTAGGGATTTCAGGGCCGTTCTTCAATAAGTGGGTTTTTTAACTATTTTCAGTGCATTGATGAATTTGTCGATCAACACTGTAGAAAGTAATAAAGAAAGGCACAGATCAGATCCGTGGCACCCGTGGTGGCACATGTCCCACCCATGTGAATGCGTGTCCCGCAGCGCTGAGGTCCAGTGGGGGTGAAGTCTGGTCTTTGCCCCATACCAGTGACCATACAGACTCGTCGCAGAAATACACAAGGATCTTGTTTTGGACGTTATATTCATGGGTTTTTATAATTGCAATTAGTTCAAAGAAATAATAAATACATAAATAGATATAAATATAAAGGTGGTGAAATTTTGTCCAATTGTGAAAATACACGATTAGGTAAAAAACTACGAGTATATATTGAAAACAAGTATCTGTTAGGAGATATATGTAGAAAAGCATTATGTTTTGGCTACGGATGATACAGTTATTGGTAAATAATAGTCAGGATTCATTCTCTGTCAGGAGCATAGTGTTCATTTACTTAGGAGGAAATAAAACGTAAATGATCTCAGTTCACCACTTGCTGACTAAGTGGCTAAAAGAAAGGTGGAATTTGAGGATCAACGATGTCGTATGTCAGTCTTTTGAATTATCGGCTCTCCCATGGGCTCCCTGGAGCCCACAGTGTGGGCGTGCGGAGCACGGGGAGCAGAATAAGTAACAGTCAGAGTTCTTTTCTTGGCTTTTAGTCTCTTAAAAAAAAAGGTTTCCGCTGCATTGTTAAGGAGTGTGAAGTACAGCCCAGGCCGGTGTCACTCAGTGGTTGCAGCGTCACGCGGTAATAGAAAGGCTGCGGCCAGGGCGCACCCCTGGGTTGCAGGTTCGTGCCCAGCCTGTGTGGGGGTGCACACAGTGCCCGGCCCCGGCACAGCACCTTGGCCTGGGTGCGCGCAGCGCAACCCGTCGATGCTTTTTTTGTATCCGTGTTTCCCTCCCTCCCTCTCTCTAAATGAGCAAATGAAAATGTCCTCAGGTGAGGATAAAAAAAAAATGAAATAAAAAAATGAAAAAAAGAAGCTCGAAATACGATCAGTGACTACCAAACACACTAAAAAGAATAACGGTGTGAATATGAGGTATTATGTTAATTAACCTCCGTAGGAAATTTTGAGGTCATTAATAAAAGATAATGTGTTGTTTCTTGAAAGTAACTTTATAGACGCATTAGATATTCAAGAATCTCCTTTCACGTTTTTGTGACTCCTAGGTATTCATTTTATTACTCTTAGCGAATTGATGAATTCATCGTGAAAAACCCACAGACCCAAGTGAAGACGGAGCACGCGAAGCTCCGTAACACTGGCGAACGGCGGCGAGCTGAGGCCCGGATAAGCAGTGCAGAGAAGGGAACGAAGATCTGAATGCTGAGTTAGCGAAATGTGGGCCGTGACGGTCAGTAACAGGTTGGGCCGGGCATCCTTTACCCTCTGCCCGGCTCCACCGCCCACAGACGTGTGGGCTGGAGCACCACGCTCGCCTGTGTGACAGGAAGACAGAGACTGACGTGAGTAATAGCTCAAGTTATTTTCTTGGGTTCAGTGTTTTTTTTTTAAAGATTATTCACTAAAAAGTGCAAAATATTTCAGAAAGCAATTCTAACTCAGCGATAAATACGGTTACTGTTACCTTTATTAACGGGTATGAGAAAAACTGAGGGTAATTAATGAGAGGTGTATTATAAAAAGAATTCAATCTATAGACTAGGCACGTACAAACTCTTCTTGGGTTTTTGTGAATTATAACATTTAAAAATTATTAGTAGTGAAAGAATCAATAAACCCATAGAAGTGAATGAGGAAGAAGAGTGGATATTCGACCAGGCACGTGAGCGACATACAATGAATACAGGTCTGTGACCCCGGACGTGAAAGAAAACTAGTTCACGCTCCCTGCGAGAATCGGCTCTTACTGGTGCCAGAAACGTACAAGGCAGGATGTCATGCCTGTATTTTGGGGTGGACAGTAACTAAATGGACCGTGCGTATTTTGTCAGTTTTGACAGCAGTCACTGGTTGCCCTGAGTTGGTTGCAAGTTTGAAGTTGATTTTTATAAAGAGAAAAATAATTAAGTTTCACCGGAAATTACTAAATACCTGCATAATTATGAGAATTATAATTAATGGAGATAATGTCTCTATCTTGTTATCATCTGTTCTCATTTTATTAAGAGAAACAAATCAATAATTCTATTAGTCAGTCAATACCCAAACAGCCTGGAAATCAAGGGGGGAAGCAGGAGTCAAAGGAGAAAATTTCATCTCTCTTTCCCTTTTGGGCAAGAGATAGTCTCACATATTTTGTTTAAAATTTTTAAAGTTATAAAAGAATGCATTTTCTCTTTTTTTCCCCATCTGTTTTCTGCTCCACAGAGCGGGCGCGTGCGAACCCAGCACCATTCTGTAGTGACCCGGACTTTTAAGGTTCAATGTGAGTAAGAGTCCACGTGCTGTCCTTGCCAGGGCAGGCTGGCTAGGGTACTCAGTGCACCACTAAAAGCTGTGGCACAGAATCAGAGAAGGCCACCGAAGGACCCGTGGGGAGACTGTGTCCGGAGGGAAAGTCCCTGATGAGGCCCATTCAGCCCAGCAGCAGCCCACCTTGGAAAGAGGCTCTAGCCTCTCCGTTCCGTGGGTGAGAGACTGGGGTCACTGGTCTGCAACAGTCGTGGTTCTTGTGTTGGGTGGCTCACTGAAGGGGGTTTATTATATTCTAAAAGTGGATAACTGAATGCATTGATAAAACACAGGTCCATTCATGAGCTAGAGATAAGAATGTGACATCAATCATTGTTGACGATTAATTTCTTCCATCGTTCGCCTGATGCTCACTGAATTAAAAGCCAGGTCTCGGCTTTTTCCTTTGTCAGCATCCTCTCACGTCCCTCAGGACGGACGCACCGCACCTAATTAAATGATTCTCCACGCGCGGGGGTCTCTGCCTGCCCCCCTGGGAAGGGGTGTGTCGTGCTATGTAAGTAATGGCATTCTTGCTTTGAGGGGGCAGTCCATGGGTTGCCATTTTATCATTGAAAAGAAAAAGAAATGTGACTAAATCTTCAAATGCCACGTATAGATTCATGAAGAGAATGTGTTCAGAACCAAAGTGCGTGATTAACCCAATTCAACACGAACGAAGCACCAGAACAGGGTTAGCTTCATTTCAGAACTTAAATAATTTTTTATGTTTTTTGCATTTTGTTTTTTGTCTCATCGATTTAAAAAAAAAAACTTATTAAGTCTATCGGAGTGACATCGGTTACTAAGATGGTAGAGGCTGCGAGCGTACAGCCCCGTGACACGTCACCAGTACACTACCTTGTGTGTCTGCCACCCAAAGTGAAATCTCCTTCTGTCACCACATACTGGAGCCCCTGAACTCTCTTCCGCCTCCTCCCCACCTCCTTCCCTCTCTTCGCCACCATCCTGTTGTCTGCTCCCTCGAGTTTCTGTATTTAAACGCACCCTTTTCGATAAGGATCGAGGCTCCTGCCCACTCAGGGAGCCAGCATTCCAGTTGCCGAGCAGCATAGTGGTCGATGGTTGTTCGCTGCAACATCTAGAAGTCGTTTAAATTAACGCAGAAGAGCCACTCCTGGACCAATGATGTAAATGGAATGCATCTGAATGAAATTATGATCAGTCATTGTGTGAGCCGCTGAGGTCCACTGCAAAAAGAAAGCTAGTGCGTGACTTTCTGGGAAATGATCTCAGGAAAGTTTGAGTTTAGTTGAGAGGGTTCTTGGATATTTATTTTATACTATTAGTGAATAAGCAAATGGATCAATAAAAATATATTCATAGGTAAAGAGGTCAACACACACCTCAATTTTAGGGGAATTGGGAATATTCTTATCACAGTTCTGAAATACCTTAGTCCATTGAGAAACAAAAGTTAAAGTTGATACTACCTTGCGTAAAGAGTGGCTAGATAATGGTAAAATTAAACAAATGTTTAACTAGATGAATCAGTGCAAAGTGTGAAGTAATGATGAGTGTATTTCATTCTTTTTTTTAATATCTGTTTTGTGCCCCAGAATGGCTGTGCCCCGCCTGTTTCAGCCGCTACTCAACAATGAAGATTTTGACCGTCGAGCCCCTGTGGCCAAGGGGGGCACAGAGCTGGTGAGTGACCAGTTAGGTTTCTATTCTTGGTTTGGTCATTGTGTTCACGGATTATGATTAGAATATTTAAAAGAACGAATGACCTCGTGCCACCATGAAATTGAATGAAGTAAGACCACGTATGGACCAATAGGAATTTGTGTTGACAAGGGTCATGGTTGATTTGTTCGGTAAAACCGAGGCCCTTTGGAAAAGTCGCCTTAGACCACTTCCTCTTAGATTAAGGAGATCGTAGACACCTTCTAGTCTTGATCAAAGATCTTGTTCTTGGGTTGGTTGTGTTTTCCTTTCCTTTATTAAACAAATAAAAAGTAAACATACTAGTAAAATTACAGCGTCCGCTTGTGGTCAATGATGTGTTATTGATGAAACAAGGATTTGTTTAACTTGTCCTAACTAGTTTACCATTCTGTGTAAGAGGTACACAGAGAAATTTAAATTATACTTGAATTGTTTCCACTTGTTCGGATGTAGTTTCTGTGCTGTTGGCTTAACTTTAGAAAACAAGTAACTGACCAACATAATAAACAAGGAAAACGTTCACACATAAAGAAAATTAAAATGACCCAAGAGTATTCCAACAATAAAAGTTAACAGAACAAGAACTCTGATCAATCCAGCTTTGCTTCTCTGAGATCCTTTCAACCAAAAAGATTTAATCGGTTACCTCTGTGTATGAGGAGGATAGAGATAGATGTTAAAACATTGATTGTTTTTGTTCTGGTAGTTTGGTGGGTTTATGGACATTGTTGTTGTTATTCTTTAGTAAATTAATTATGAAAAACTAAATTATACGAGGCAAAATCATGGACCAGCGATGAAAGTGTGCTTTGGAACAAGGACTGTGATTATTACTGTTCTGCACTGTTGACATTTTTGATAGAAAACATTTATCTTTTTATATCTTTGTTCTTATCATATGTAGTATGTCATACTACTCTACATGTTATACTGAAACAACGTTGATATTTTTGCATGCCTCTTACTGGATTAATTTCCCTCCGTCTCCAGCATAAGGCCCCGTGAGCTGATGTGTTTCGAGATGAGGCCGGGAGGGCCTGTGCCCCCGACTTTAAGTTACTGTGGCCCTTTGCTACTCGAACGCGTGCCCCAGTAACAGCCTAAGGCAACAATTTCAGCTCGACTCCTACCGGCCGGGGCCCATGTAAGGCTGTGCCTTGGGGCAGGGCGCTCAGGTCTGAACCCCACCTGGTTCCAGCCGTCGAGGAGCTCCTTGGGATCAGGTGGAGAGCTACTTACAAATGTAACAATTCCATATAATAGGGCAAGTACACGGGCTTCCCAGAAGCACAGAAGGTGGGCCCTCAGCTTAATCTTAAGGACCAGATACTTCGTAGAAGAAATGATGTTTGAATCCACGACGAGCTCTCGAGGCCCTAAGCCCCCCGCAGCAGGAGCAGCCCCCGTCGCCCCTTGTACCTGGCAGGAACAGCACATGTGACGAGTATTCATGGAGTGAGTAGCTGAATAAATGATGAATAAAATAAAGAATTAATGAAGCAGTGAGTTAGCGAAGGAATGCGTCTCTGAGTAAACGGAGGAACAAATAAACGAAGGAGACTGTGTGGGAGCGCGCCAGGGGTTAAAGGAAGTGACAGGGAGTCGAGCTACCAAGTCAGCCAGTGAGCGCGTTCGTACGCGGTGAGGTAGCGAGCGGACGACTTGCTCTGCAAGTAAAAATTTCAAAAACGGAACGAGTGAGCGAGCGAATGAAAGTAGGTTAATCAGCACATGCAGTGATGGATGAGTGAATAAATAAGTGGATCTGAGTTTGTGAACAAATGGAGAAGTGGAAATTAATTAGTAATTAGGAAATAAATGAACCAGTGAGTCAATGAGCGAATGAATCAGTGAGTCATTGAAAAGCCAAATGAGTTAATTGATTAATAAGTCGAAGAATGAGTAAGTGAATCAATGAATAAATCCGTGAAAGAGGAAAACATTGAATAACTTAACTAATGAGTAAGTCAGTGAATGAAACGAATCAGCGGGGACTGAGTCGGCAAATGGGTGGAGGAACGAATATATTAGTGAAAGAAGAAAAGATTGGATTGGTGAGAGTGCATGCGTCAATGAGTGTGCAATCCAAGAATGAATTAATTGCTCTGTGAATGAATGAGTGAATATGCAAATCAGCCAATAAACGAGTGAGTGAGTCAGAGAAGGAGTGGATGAGGCCGTGACCCGTGTGCGAGGCAGCGAGCGAGTGGCCTCCCAGTGGGACTCCTCCGACTGTGGGTGTGTGTTGACATGTCACCACTAATCTGATGTGCCAGGAGCTGGGTCAGATTTTTCTCTCTGCCCCCCAGCGCCTGCTCAGCCCCAGGCTGAGCCCAGGAGGTCCTGAATGAATGAATGAACAACTAAAAATACATGTGCTTTTGTCAAACCGGGTGGCCCTTCTCAGAAGGGATCCAGAGCTGCTCCGTGGGGAAGGGTGTTGCGTGTCAGACAGTCAGTGCCGCCCTCCCACACAAGTCCCGATTCTCCCGGGAGCCCAGCTTTCTGCGCCCGGTGCCAGACAGTGAGACAGAATACTGGCAGTCCCGACGGCCCTGGACAGTGGCCCATCCTTGGGCAACATTGGCTTGGCATGGTGGACGGGAGCCCTGGGTCTTCCCGAAAGCGGCCCTGGCCTCTGCCAAGATGGGAGATCGAAAATAGCCCGGTCTTGTTTCGGTGCCTCCAGGGAGTGGGCCCACTCCCTGCCTCCCCGTCTAGTTGTGGGACTTCGGGTCGGGGTGCGAAGCACCCGGGACCCGGCCTCAGCGTCGCTCGTTCGATGGGGACAGTGATGCCTGCCTGCCGGGTTGCTGTGAGCATCCACCTTGGCTGACAAAAGCTGGTCATGAGGCCCCTGCAGGATACCTGGGTCCTGTAGATGGCATGGTACCTAGGAGGGACCGGACACCTCAAAACTTAGCCAAAGTAGCCAGAACTGATGATTTTAACAGCATTTATTTAAAAGCCTCCAAAGGGATGTGATACCCGAATCCCCCCATCCCAGACGAATGGTGAGTTCAGCTAAGTTCTACAAGAATGCCACTTTGAATGGGACAGGCCACCCCAGACCGTGCACCTTGAAGGCAACACAGCAGGCCCATCTGCCAGGGACAGACTGCAAGAAAGGTGAGTTTACAATATCTTTATGGAGCGTCCGCCCGAGACCCTCCCCCACCCCTCCCACCAGCACCCACCCGCGCCTGCCATTGGCCACTCCTCTTCCCCTTTTGTCTTGGCTGGCTCCTGACCCTGGGTTCCTCCCCGACTCCCAGTCTTGCACCCTTCCTTTGGACCTGGGGGCGTCACTTGGCCACCGGCCTTGGAACCTAGCCTTCTCCGTCACGAGGAGACTCAATTTCAGTGCAGACCCACGTGTGGCCATCCTGCTTCAGGCTGATTAAAAGTCTGGGCATCTGGGACCCTAAATTTGAGGCTTCTAGGTTGGCTCTCTCCCACCTGGGCAAGTGCCTGCCCCTCCTGCCAGGAGCTCAGACTGTGGGGGTGGGCGGGCCCTCTGAGCGCGGGGTGGGCGGGCGGCTCGTCTGCACCGGTGCCTCTGGGCTGGAATCTAAGATTTGATGACAAGTGTGCAGGCATGGGAGACAGGCGTGAAGTTCTCGCGCCCCCGGGATTCCTGGGTAAAGCAGCGAGCAGCGCCTTCTGATCGGTTTTCACCTAGCGCTTCCCACTGGCCGCTCAGTTTTGTGTGAAGCCGACCCAAATGTCCCCTGCCTCAGCGGCCCTTTGTCTTCTCCTTTGGCTTCCCACCCACCTCTGTCCAAATTACTCAGTCACGCGTCCTCCCTGCCCCGATAAACCCATATTACAGTGCCAGTTACAGCATGTTAATTACAGTTGCGCCCCAGGGCCTCTGAACTTCTTGAGGACAGGTCTCCCCTTTTGTGGCGTTGCAACCCACCAGAAGGTCTTGGCATCAAGGAATGTTTGCTGATTTGAGCATTCCTTCTTCCATTTATCCACGAAAAAATTGGGTCCTTTTTGGGTGCCAGAGGCTGGGTGGTAAATGGCAAGAAGTGAGTCATTTCCGTGGAGCCCCCAGACTTGGGTGGGAGATGGATCGTAAACAGACGCTTCATAATTTCATAAGCCCACCAGCGAAGGTGGTGTGAAGCCCAAGGACCAGAACTTCCTCACCCTTCGGGTTGGCGGGTCAGGCCCCTCATGGGGAGCTCGCTCTGGTCCTCACCGGTGTTTGGGGCGACACTGAAACAGGGCAAGGCTATATCCGTGGACAGAGCTGGTTGGTGGCTTTCCTCCTGGGGCCAGGTCAGCGAGGACACCCTTGGGAGAGAGGGAGATGAGCAGGTGGGAGCGTCTGCGGCTGCCTCCCTTGGGCGTGGCGCTGGCTATGGGGGCTCTCTGAGTGTCCGGGTTGGTCGACCGCGTCCACTTGTAAGTATGGCTCTTAGATGTGCCTTCCACTTACCCACTCGGGGTAGGATGGCCACGTGTTGGCTGTTTCTTCTCTTTCCACCCACCCCACGGCTTCTGGGCCTCTTCAGAGGGCCACCCGAGGGACCATCCTGTCGCCACCATGGTTGTCGTGTCCAAAGCACACCTGGTGATTGGTGCCACCTTTCGCTCTGCCTCTGACCTCAGTCCCACCCCTTCAGCGTCCCTCCAGTGGGCCCATGAGTCTTAGCCTTCAAGCTGGTCTCTCTGCCCCTCCTGCAGCCTGTCCTCCGCACTGCAGTGCGCGTGGTCTTTCGACAACATGTGAGGATGAGTCCCATGTTTCTTAGTGCCCTCTCGTGAGTTCTGGAAGGTGCAGGATGAGATCTCCAAGCTCCTTGGTTTCCTGATCAAGGGTCTTTGTGGCTTGGACGTTAGTGATACCTCCTTCCACACGCTCCCTGGCCTTGAGCGCCACCCAGCGGCCGCTTCCCCAAGTCTGCACATGTCTCTGCCTCAGGGCCTCTGCACAAGCCCATCTGCTGGAGGACTGCATCATCCTACTTTCAGAACCGTTACCTAGTCACGAACTTGACCTCTATTCGGAAACCGCCCCTGTGGCTTGGGCATGACCTGTTTTGGTGCCTGCCTTCCCAAACAGACTCTGCGCTCTCCGACTGTGGGGGCTCAGTGTTGGGGGCCTCAGACTACCCACCGCAGCCAGAACCCATGCCAAGTGGCTTATCAAGCTGTAAGAATGCTGGTTGGATGACAGAATGAATGAAGGCGCAATAAGCCATTGTAAGGCCATGCTGGGGGACAAATTCTATTCCTGGCACAGAGCGGGGGTCCCTAGCACCCCCTCTCTACCGAGACCTGCCCCCCCAGTCCAGCCCGCTCCATGTTGCCTCAGCCTGCGGCTCATTAAGAGATGTGTAACCTTACTCCTTGAAACTGCCTGGGTTGGAGTGTGTTTTCAGTCCATGCACTGACATGGGGATTTTATTCCTGTCTTAAATAAATCTCCCTCCCCCAGGAAGTTTGGACAGGATGTGGGCAGTCGGACCAGGGCTTGAAACAGAACGTTTTGCAAAAGGCCTGTTTCAAAATTCGAAACCCCATGGCTGCTGGCCAGAGCCGAGTCTGGCTTGTGGGGGTCGCGGGGGCCTCCCCTCTGAGAAGGGAAGGGAAGACGGAAAACAGGCGTTCAGCTGTCACTGGGCAGGCGGAGGGTTTGCGAGGAGAGTTCCGCGGTTTGGTTTGCCGCTCTGAGGAAACGTTAGTGAGCTCGGCCACCCTCACGTCGCCCCTTTCGAGCTTTCAACCGAGACCTCGGCCCCTCCCAGAGGTTCAGAGGCAGGGGTGGCGTTGTTGCTGAAATCAGTGGGACGAGCGTGTCCTGGGCCCTGGGTGGGGCTGGGGCTTGGTCCCAGATGTTGAGGGTCCCAACCTTGAGGATAAAGTTATAACTTTATGTTATGCCTCTTGTCACCAAGTTTTCCTGTTTCTTCTGGAGATGGGTGTCGATTCCTCCTCGTGGAGACAAGGAAACGGAGGCCTCGGGAAGGCAGCACGGTGCCACGGTCCCCTCAGGGCCGTGGTCTGGCCCGGACGGCCCTGATTCATGCTGGGTGCCCTTCCAGTCCACTGCGCCCGGGCACCTGCCCTGCAGAGCTGTGGTTGGCACTGGGCCTCGAGAGCATAGCTGTGGCACCCGAGGGCTGGCACACCACCCAACAGCCCTGGAGACCAGTTCTCAGTGTGTGGGCCCTTGTGACTGGCTGTCCCACTGTCCCTGCTCTCCTCAGGAACAGCCACTGGCCCTGAACCGGCCGCTCACAGGGAGGTTCCACTCTCTTGCATCCCTTTTGACTTCTTTTTCTCTTCTCTGCCAGGAGAGGTAGCAGTTCGTGTCTTTGGAGACATTGCCAGAAACCTCCAAGTTCCTGTGTAAGAGGGAAGTAAATTTCTTTGAATTATTCTGCAGTGAGTGTGGCCGCTTCGTGCAGGTCCCTCCCGTGGAGTGTGTGGGCCCTCCTGTGGGTTCTCTGGGGGCCCCCCCGACGGAGGAGCCCCACTTGAGGTGTGGGGGAGGGCCTCTGGCTGTCCCCCCTCAGACCAGGTGTCTCTACATGGAACCGTGCCCTGCGGTGCAGTGGGGAACGAAGGAAAAGGGTTTTGTGAGCCAGAAGGCGTCGGGCAGATGCCGGAGAAGCGAGGGACCCTCTGCCCTCTCTGCACAGCCCCCCAGGGAGCTGTCCCTCCCTGTTTCCCCGCCCAGGGCTGGCAGAGCCGGGGGCGGTGCTGCAGGGGCCACGTAGTTGGCCCCTTCACAGAGAAGGAAACTGACGCCCGGATGAGCGCAGCGAGCCACTCTGCCCAAGGCCTGCGCGTGTCCCATGCCTGCTCAGTGCCCCTGACCCGGGCGCCTGGCCCTTGGCTGCTGGTGGCTTCCTCTGTGACAGTGGAGGCTGTGGCCTGGTGCACGAGGGACTGGGGTCCGGAGTGCCTTGAAGCACGTGTTCATGCTTTGCTCATCAGGACTAAGGAATAGACCCAGCTTTCCCGGCCAAGCCCACCCATTCTGTGACTGTCCGGAACGACCCTGCAGGAAAGCCCTGAAAGTACCCTTCCTACCCCAACAGCCACGCAAATAACATGTTTCGAAGCGCACACTCTGGGCTGGGCCACTAGGCTCCTGGGTGCAGGGCCACCTCGGCCTGCCAGAGCTTGCCTCTAGCCACTTGCCCCCAAATTCTGCTTCCGTGACCCCGGAGAGAGTCTCCGACGGGTGCTCGGCCACCTGTCCATCCTTCAGACCAGCCCATTCCTGCACCCCGGCCAAGCCTAGCTCCCAGGTGTGGCTGGCCCTGTTCTGATGGGATCCGGGGAGCCAGTGGCCGAGACTCCGCCCCTGAATCCAGGGTTGGGGGCGTGGCCAGGGTGGGCCCTGTCCTTTGATATCAGGGCTGGGGGGGAACTGCAGGGCCCCCCAGCACAGGAGGTGCAAGCTGCAGTTAGGGTTTTACCTCTGGGTTGGGGCTGAGCTGGGGGTTTGCAGACGGGCACTCTGTCCTTGAAAAGTTGAGTGAAGGTCAAAAACTGAAAGCTCTTACGGACCGCCGCTGGCTGCTGTCGCGGACTGAGGGCTGTGAGCGGTCGAGTTCGACGCGTCCCTGGGGCCACAGACAGTGACAGTAATGGCAACAAGAGCAGCCGCTCGGCGTGTAGAAAGCGGGGGTCTCTGATCCGCTTGCCCCCGCAGCCAGCCCCTCCCCCTGTTCTTCGTCTCCTGGAAACCCTGGCTCCACCCCAAACTCCCCCTGCTCCAGTGAGTCCGCCGGTCACACCCCCTAGCAGTTCTGTTGCTCTGTTGCCCTGGGAGCGTCTCCCTGACACCCCTGTCCCCCGGAGCCGCTCCCCTACAGAACTCCCACAGCCATCCCCCTCGCAGGAAGGCTCAGGGCCCTGTCCCCGGGGCTGGGCCTCGCTGCAGGCCACTCACGCCCAGACAGTTGGCTCGGTTTGGTGACACGACCCTCTTGTCTTGGAAGGTTGTCCGCATGGGGCACAGAGCCCTGGAGGTGTGGCTGCCCGAGCACAAGCCCCCGCTGAGGTCGCCTTGGACGCACGGTGGAGCGCTCTCCTCCTGGGTGAGTTCTGCGTCGCCTGGTGACACTCTCCAAAGCATACGTGCCTGTGGGAAAGGGCCAGGCTGGCCCGGGTCAGGGAGAGGCTGTAGGCGCTCGAAGGGGGGTGGGGCCTGTGCGAAGGCCTCCGAGCGGCCCAGGCGTGCGCACTGCCGGCCTGGAGCGGCCGCTCCTCTGAGTGGGCGGCCGGCCGGCCAGAGAAGCTGCTCAGAAGTTGCCCGAGGTCCCCCTCCGGGAGAGGGTAGCCTAGAGGTTAGGCCGCAGGGCCTCCACCGCTGTGTCTCCTGGTCTCCGGTCCTCCCCTCCGTGGTGGGGCCTCGCGCCCTTCGCTGCCGAGCAGACGCCGGCGTCCCTTCTGGCCGCTTGAGTCGGGCCCGGGGTTACAGACACATTCCTGCTCTGAGCAAGTCTCACGGGGCGGGGCGGTCACTGCGTTCTGTGACCCAGTGACTGTACTTAGAGAGGGCAGGAAGCCCGAGCCGCGGGAGACTCCCCATAAAAGGGACTCCCAGCTAATCACCAAAATTTGTCGAGCATAATTCTAAAAAATAATATTTTTCTCATTAAAAAAGAAATACAAAAAAGTGAAATACACCTCTACTATAAAACGCTAAAAAGGATAACCTGGTCCCACCCCTCAAAGCTGACCACGGCCCACATCGTGGTGACCGGCCTCTCACCTTTTGTTTGCCCCTGTGCACCCCTGAGAGAGAGAGAGAATGCGTGTGTGTCCACGCGTGTGTGTCTGTGCACGTGTGTGTGTATATTTTTCAGTGGGCTCTTCATTGTCACCCTAACTTTCTCACCTCACTCTAGCTCCTGAATGCTTTCCCCTGCCCTGAGTCCCTGTGTTGTGACGTTTTCTAATGTTGCCTAGTATCCTAGCGTGTGACTAGGTCACGACTGCTTTCACTGGCTGGTGCCTCACAGGTCTGCAGACCGTCGGCACGGGTGCGCGGTGGGCGTCTGTTCGTTCACCCTCGTGGGCACCTCTGCCACCTGCAATGCCTTTAAAAGGGGAGTGGCCACGTCCAGGGGCGTGAGCACTTTATGGCCAGTCGGACCTCCTTAAAGTTGTACATTCTCAGAACTAGTCGAGGAAGTGCCTTGCCGCTCTAGGAATTATCGAGGTTTTTAACACTCACCAGTTTGCCAAAACATGGTATTTCATCCTCCTCTTCATTGTTCGTTCTTTTATTACTTTGACAAGAGCATTTCCCCCGTATCTTTATTGGTTCTTTTGCCATTTAGTTTATTTTTGTTGAAGTCACGCATGTGGATCACTTTAAAGTCAAATCGTTCTACACGCCTGTCTTGGAGCTCCAGCCTTCCCAGCCCCCGTCGGCATCCTCCACCGAAGCCACGGCGCTGAGCGCTCTGCCCGATTCCCTTGACACTGACATCTAGATTTCTAAGTAATCTTATATTCCTTCTTGATTTTTTTTTTTTTTTGGCTTAGGCATTGTCTTGCCTTTTTGCCCATGGAAGATGCACACTAAACTCTCACAAGTGCCCTTGGCTTCGCCAAGGCCCCTTCCTCTAAAGATGCTCCGTTCGATTTTCGTTTGATCAGTATTCAGTATTTACATTATCATAACAGCGTACCCGCTCTTGACAAGGCAACAACATAATGTAAGATTATATTTCTCTTCTTCATGACTTTTTGTTTTCTCTGGAGTTGATAATTATCTTGGGTTTTTTTTTTTTGTTTGTTTCTTTTCCTTGTTTGAAAAAATTGCTTGTTTCATTTTTTTCTTTGGTGTTTAATGAATTTACCACAGATTTATTCTGAGCCTCTCAGTTCATTCAAACATGTTAGTGATTTTTTTTTTCATGCTTTATCTTTTGAAGAAATCTCCTCCTGGAGCCTTCTTACCTGTTCTGTTCTGCATTGGTCCATCTTTGGGCTTCATGCCCGTATCTTGGGATAGCCCCTCATTCTCTTCCCAGGGATTCCCTTGCTCCTTTCTCCTTGGTTGGATCCCTTATGTCATAAACCCTATGTTACCCTCTTTTTAAATTTATTTCCCTGATTTGCTAGAATGCATCCTCTGGCAAAGTGAGAAAGGGCTCATGGGAGGTAAGTTTTTGGAAACCTTTCACACCCGAAAAGGAAAATGCCTGTTTCCCACAGACATTGATAGTTTGGCTGGGTATTGAATTCTAATTGGTCGTCTTTTCTCCTCTCAAATTTTAGAAAGCATAAATAATTGTCTTCTGACTTCTAGCATTGGTGAGGAGAAGTTTGAAGCCTTCATGACTTCCTAGCCTTCACATGTGATCCTACCGCCTCCCTCCCTGACACTTGCAGGATTTTCTCATTATTTTCTAGTGGTCTGACTTCATGTCTATGTGTCTTGAAGTGGACCTGTATTCATCTCTTTTGCCAGGCTCTTTTAATCTGAAAACTTGTGTCTTAAGTTATGGAAATTTTTCTTGAACAATTCCTTGGATTACGACCTCCTGTCTGTGTTCTTTTTCTGGAACTTACATTGTTTGAATGTTGGATCTTTGACTGGTTCTATAATAGTTCCATGTTTTTCCTCCGATTATCAACTCTTACTTTTTGTTCCCATCCTGAGAGATTTTCTGTCTTCATCTTTGACCTATTTTCATTTCCGTAATCTCTGATTTTCAAGATTTTTTTATTATACTCTAAATATTATTTTAAAACATTTTGTTTAATGGATGCAATTGCTTCTTTGGTATTCCTGATAATATTAATAGGTTTTCTGAAATTTTCTTCTCCCTACAGAACCTCTTAAGTTTTTTCTTTCCTTGCAAGTGTGTGCATTTCTAACATTAATGTTAGATGCTTTTTTTTTTTTTTTTTAGCTCTCTGGTGGTTTAATTAGATATAAATATAGGTGATATAAATATGTCTCTGTTCCAGTGCCCTCTACTTTCTTCATGTAAAACATTTTTCGTCTCTCAGGATTAAGGGAGATTCTTCACAGTGGGTGAAGATTTAGGGAGTTGCCTTCTTCTTAAATAGACTTTCAGCTATTTCATCTCATCGAGGCCCAGACTTCCCTGCCACATTGGCGGTACTTGGTGCTGTCAGCTCCTGGGACTTCTGTGGGTTCCTGGGTACAGTGTGCTGTAATTCTACCTTCCCCAGGGCCAGTATAGGATTCCCAGCTCTGAATCAGTTACAACTCTTGCCTTCATGTCTTTTTCCTGATGTACTTACGCTTAACACAAAAATGTCTTCATGCTCATTTAGCATTTTCAAGGGGTACAGGGATAGGCGAACATCTTTATTCAATTTACCGTAATGACCTTGAACTTGTTTACACATTTTTCTCAATTGATGTGTCCATCTTCTGTTTTTATTTTGTAAGAGTCTTAAAATTAGAATAGAATTCTTTTGCTCTCAGATTTTACCAATGTCTTTTTCTCCATTTTTCACTTAACATTCCATTTTGTTCACAAAATTCTTAATTTAAAAAAGCTTATATTCTAAAAATCTACCAAAATTTTTTCTTATAGTTTCTTCTTATGTAGAAAGACCTTTCCCACCCTGATTTCACAGTCACTTTTATTTTTTCTAGTTTTTTCATGATTTCATCTTTTATATTTGGATCTTCAGTCCATTAATTTAATTATGGTGAGCAATAACTATGTGTCCCATTTCTACATTTACCACTTACTGGATATTTTTATAGTTTTTGTTTCTTGTTGTGGCTTTCTATTATTTCATTAATTTGCCTATTCTTACACCAGTATTGCTTTGTTTTAATGTATGTTATTGTTATAATGTGTGTTATTATTTGGTAGCAAGTCTTCCTTCACTCTTATTTTTCAAGATTATCTTGATTAGTCTCACTTGTCGATACTTCCCAATGAATTTTAGTGATATTGTGAAGTTAAAAAAATGTGTTATAGATTTATATGGAATTTTCTAAAATTATAAATTAAAGAGAACTGATATTTTTGATACTTGGGCTTTGCATGATATTTTACAGTTTCAATGTATATATTCAGTTTGTCAAATTTGACAAATTCATCATTTGTCATTAACTTATTTCTAGGAATTAAGTATTGCTTCTATTGTGAATTTATTTCCTTTTCTTATGTTTTCTAATTGGTTATTGCTGGTATGTAGGCAAGAGAGTATGTATTTATTGTTATGGGCTGTTTCATTGAATTCTCTCATTTGTTCTCCAAGTTTTTTAGTTGAACGTTTTGGAATTTCTAAGTAAAGAACGATTCATATCTATATAATGCAAATTTTGACTTTTTCAATATTTTATCTCTTTTATTTCTCTTTCTTGTCTTATAGCATTGGCTAGATCTTCCAAAACATTACATTGTTGACCGTAGAAATCTTTGTCTCATTTCTGGTTCACTGTTAAATATGATAACATAAATTTAGGCTATACATTTTTATAATGCTAATGAAGTATTTATTTCTAATTAATATATGACTAAAATCAGCAATGAATTTAGAATTTTCAAAATGCTTTTTTGATATCTATGGAGATATTTATGTTATTTTGCTCTGTTGACTTGTTGATGCAATGAGTAATAATAATGTTTCATAACTTTGAAACATTTGTGGATTAAATTCTACCTGTTTGTGGTATACTGTTCTTTTAATAGGCTACTTGATTTGCTGTGCTGGTGTTTCATGTAGGCTTTTTCAAATTTATCTTTTGTTGATTTTGGTGTCAAAGATATACTGGCTTTGTAAAATGAATTGGAAAATATTCCATCTTTTTCTATATTCTGTACCATATATACATCATTTAAATGCTCTATTTCATGAAAACTTGAAAGAACTTACCCATATAACTTTCCTGAGGTATTTCTTCCTATTGCTTCTGTATATGTTAGATTCCTTATATTTTCTACATCTTTAGCATTTTTTATTCTTTTTTAAAATATAGCTCAGTGTTTAAATGTTCAGGCATTGGAATCAGACAATTTGGGTTTATATTCTTTCTTTGTCATTTTCCATGTGACTTCAGGAAAACAATGTCTTCTCCCTAATTCTTAGTTTCCTGATTTGTTAAATGGTTAAATGAGAGTCTGTTGCCAATTGGGCCACTGTGAGGATTAAAGAGATAAAGTAACTTGCACTGTGTCTGGCACAGTGAGTTCTCAATGACTTTTTATAAGCTATTATTGATACTAGAAAATAATTTATTTCTCTGAGATTTAAAAATTCTTAGCAAATGTTATAAATATTGTTTATGTAATAAAATTTTAATCTATATGATTAGATACTATTTTCATTCTTACTTTTGCATATGTGTACTTTATCTCTTTTTTTATTAGATGAGCTGGAAGAATGTCTATTTTAGAAGTTTTTCAAAGAATCAGTTCTTGGAATAACTTATCAACTCAACTGTTTGTGTGTGTGTGGGTTCAAATTCAACAATATCTGCCTTTATCTTTATTGATTACTTCTTTCTGCTGTTCCTAAGCCTGTTTTATGGATCTGTCCATATATCTCTCATGTTATTCTTCCTTAACAATGAAAACATTTCATGCTATGAATTTGCCTCTGGTTGCAATTTTGGCTGCATGTCATAAGTTTTAATATGTAGTCTTTTCAATATTTTAAAGTATTTGTAATTATGCTTTTCATTTCTTCTTTTTCTTAGAAGAAATGATCATTTGAATTAAATGTGCAAAAGTAGAGCTTATTTTTAAATTAATTTTTAATATATTTGGGTTGCGTGTTGCTTATACTTTTTATTCAATTGTGGTTATATTTCATTGTGGATTATGGATGTGGACATAAAAATTCTACTCTGGGGAATTTATTGATGTCTTTTTTTGCCTTATATAATCAATTTTGTAAATGTCCCATGGGCCCTTAAAATAAGGTGTACATGTTGTTTATAGAGTACTGATTTTGATGTGAAGACATTTAGTTTTACTAGGTCTTCAGTTGATTCTTTTGGATTTTCTTAGTAAAGAGTTAAGAATTCTATAAGTAATCATTTCAATCTTATTGTAGCTGTTGATCATCTATATCGCTTCTGTTTTATTATATTGGTTAGAGCTTTGTGGACAGTGTAACCTAATATTGATGCTGTAAGCACTTTCCGTTTCCCATTTTCTGTTAAGCGTGACGTGACTTGCCTCTGGGTTTGAGGTGTGTTTGTCGTTTACTTTTTGCCTGTTTGATGCCTTTAGGACTGCGATTGCTTTGGACACTGTTTGGGTCTTGTCTCACCCATTTTTGGACGCCGTTCTGTCCCTAACGTAAATGTCTGTGGCTGCTACACCATTGCGGTTGTGCCTTCCATTTTCGAGGGGTGGTTTTCATCCACCTGCTCATGGTTTTGCTCTCGGGCGCTTGAAATTGCAGGCCCGCCTGTGCTTTACCCTCGTTTGTGTTCCTGAGTCAGGCAGCTTCACATGCCCATGTCACTGTTTCAGGAAGGCTGTTCTCAAGGCAATGTGTTGTTTGAAAGTTAAACAGACACTTGCGTGTTCCCAAGAATTCTGCTCCTCGAGAGCTCGAAGTTCTGTGCATTTCCAGACAATTTCTAGCATTCCAGGGATGTTCTTTAATATTCTTCTTTCCAAACACATAGTTGATTGCCTGAAATTCAATTATTGAGGCTAAAGATTGGCCACATTCAATCCACCTAATGATTTCCATCTTTGTCTTAATTTCTTAAGTATATGTGAGATCAGTGCTCTTGCCACAGCTATCAGCAATTTTATTTTTCCATTTTCCACTTATTTTTTATAAAACAGTATGTGCAAAATGTAATTAAATACTGAAATTTGGATGCAGCCAAGCCCTTCATTCAGACCAAATACTGCCCAGAAGTCCAAGAAAAAAAAGAGATCAAATCAAGACTGCCCTTTTCAGTGCTGGGTACTGACCTCCAGCCTTGGGCATCATTCTGCCAGGGACATGGGCGGGGGGGCAACAGCCCCCAGGATACGCTAGCAAAGCCTCTGCCATGAGATATTTAAGCAGTTGCACACAGAAACTTGAGCCAGTTGCTGTCTATGCAAAACTGCTGGGTGTGCTCTTGGTGGAACGTGGGCTGCTGGCCGGGAGGCTGCTGGAGGGACTTTGGGGGCTTTTGGTTGTCGTCGCACGGCTGTGTGGTTGCCTCAGAGTCGTCTGCATGGAAGTTGGAGCCTTCCTCTTTACTGGCACCCATCCCTTAGATCTGGGGTTTTTGGGTTAATTTTATATAAAGTGTGTCAAATAGACACATAGAGTTTAGATTTCAGACTTTTTATTTGAATTGAAAAATTCCCTTTTAAAGGGTGTATAACCCATTTACTTTTTTTTTTTTTTTTTTTCTTGATTCTCCTGTTTGGACTTTAACGTTGCACTTAATGCTCATTTTTATTCTTTCTTTCCTGCTATCTTTTGTTACATAGACTACAGTTTCCTTTCGAAAATTTAAAAATCACTCTGGTGATTCAGAAAGTACACGACCAGCTTCTAAGTCTTTTAGTGCTTATATGTTCATTTTTTTCCTTAAAACCATGATTAGAGCTATATTTCTTCTTGGTAAAAAAAGAAAAAGAAAGAAAGAAATAGTACTCTCTTCGCTCGGCCCCCTGTGTAGTCATTAAGTTGAGTGTGTACCTGTTTCTGCCCATTCCCCCGTCTGCACTCTTCCCAATGACTAGGCGGGAGTGGGTTTCATCGCCGTCTGCCCTCCTCGCCCCTGCCCAACCTCCTGTCTCCGGGGGGTGACGATTTTCTCTGTGTGCTTTCCCGGGTTTGGCCCCTCTGTGGGGGCCGGAGCTCCTCACCGTTTCCAGACTCTAGAAACCGTGCACTTGGTATCCTACCACTTTGTACACTTCCATGGTCTCCTTCCAACACGTGGGTTGAGGGTCCATCTTCCCGCTACGCAGGCTGTGAGCTGCACGGCAGGGGCACCGAGACAGGGCCGCTCCAGCCTCCGCACGGGGCAGAGGCGAGCAAACCCGTTGGGGGCGCCGTGCCTGAGGGCCGTGCGGTTGCGTCAGTGCAGGATGCGGGGCAAGGGCAGTGGAGTGTGCGGAGGCGTGAACTTGGAATGGAGAAGAGTGTGCGAACGAGGCAGCGAGGTGGCGTGCTGCTGAAAGGCCGGCTGAGCAGATGGACAAGTGAGGGAGTGGGCAATGACCGGCCCCTGAGAAGTAGGAAGGGGCACCAGCCATCAGCCATCTGAGGGCAGGGGATGTTCGGCCCAGGCTGGGTGTCTGAGAGTTGGGAGGCTGGGTAGGCAAGGTGGGTTTACCCACCTCTCTAGACCTCCGGCGGCCGTTGGGGACACATGTCACTTCTATCCACGAGGACAAGGACACAGTTTCAGGGTTCATCTCTGCTATTCAGAGCTGTCCTTTCTTTCATTCCTCACTACTCTGTAGAATGCCCATCCTGGTGGCTGGAAACACCAACCTGAGACCAGTGTGACCCCTCCTGCCCAGGGGCACTCCGATACAGAGGGACAACATGAGTGACTCCTTCTCAGTCATGGGCAGAGAAAGTAGAGGTCATCCATGTGAACTCCCCCAGCCCCCCGCCATTAGCTGCTCCCGCCATGTCCCTCCCTGATGGCCTGTGGAGGAAGCAGCCGGGCTGGCCCAGGGCCTCCCCACGCCCCTGAACTTGGGCTCCGTCTACCCGCTCTCAGGGGTCTTCATTGCTGTTTCAGCTGCACGCCAAAGAACCTTCCCCCCCGGCCTGTCCTGGAGCCGTCTGAGGCTCTTACCACGCTGAAGTCCCTTTAACCTGAAAAATCTCAGAAATCCACCTTCTCCCTCTAGTGACCAGTGTCTTGGTGGCTTCTTCGTATAGCTCGCTTTTGTTTGGCTTCCAGCCCTGTCACTGTGCTGAAAGAGCTGTCATTAAGGCCACTGAGACTCAACATCTCCTCCACAGGGTTTCCCTCGGCACCTCAAATTCTCTGCACTCAGCACTGAGCTCGTTGTTGTCCCCCCACCCCACCCCCGCCCCGGGCTCATTGCTCCTCCGCCCAGCGGGCAGTGCCACACTCTCCTGGCTTCCGTGCCAGAGACCCGCAAGTGTCCTGGGCGTTTTCTTACTGCCCCTGCTCCTTGCCCCTATGTGGAACGCAGCCGTGCGGCGCCCGCTCTTCTTAGCGGCTCTCAAACGTGACCACTTGTCCCATTACCCCGTCTTGGGTGCTGTGCCCCCGTTTTTGGACTCCTGTACCCTTTCTCCCCACCCCCACTCAGGCCCCGAATAGCACTCTTTTTCCTAGCAGTAAGAGATAGCTCATAAAAACATGGGACTCGTGTTCTTTATCAAATAATAAGGACTTTCCCTTGGATTGAGGGAAAAATCTATAATCTTTATTTAGCCTTTGTTTTAATGACCTGAATGGTCCACTGCTCCCCTTACCTCCTCAGCCCCATTATTGGCACATTTTCAGCTCTATACTTACAGGGATGCTCTTTGGGTGACCATGCCCCCCTCATCTGGACCATGCTCCATCTGTCTGCTCCATAAGCCATCTGTCTGGCGCATGAGCCATCTTTGTAGTCCAGTGTCCATCTATCCTGGGCCATGTGCCATCTGTCTGGGCCATGCTCCGTCTGTCTGCTCCATGAGCCATCTACATGGTCCAGGAGCCATCTGTCTGGCCCATGTTCCGTCTGTCTACTCCATGAGCCTTCTACATGGTCCAAGACCCATCTGTCCAGTCCATGCTCCGTCTGTCTGCTCCATGCGCCATCTACGTGGTGCAGGAGCCATCTGTCCGACCCATGCTCCGTCTGTCTGCTCCATGAGCCATCTACATGGTCCAAGAGTCATCTGTCTGGCCTATGCTCTGTCTGTCTGCTCCATGCGCCATCTGCGTGGTCCAAGAGCCATCTGTCTGGGCCATGCTCCGTCTGTCTGCTCCACAAGCCATCTACGTGGTCCAGGAGCCATCTGTCTGGCCCATGCTCTGTCTGTCTGCTCCATGCGCCATCTCTGTGGTCCAAGAGCCATCTGTCTGGGCCATGCTCCGTCTGTCTGCTCCATGCGCCATCTACATGGTGCAGGAGCCATCCGCCTGGCCCATGCTCCGTCTGTCTGCTCCATGCGCCATCTACGTGGTCCGAGAGCCATCTGTCTGGCCCATGGGCCACCTCTCCGGTCCCTGTTTTGTTCCACGCTCCACCCAGTCCTCTGCTTCCATTCTGCATTGTCCACTCTTGTCCCCTCTCTTCCTGGATTAGTATCCTCGGTTTTGTCTTTTATTCTTCATTCCAAACTACTTCTCAGAAGCTGCCCCGATTGGTCAGATCTTCTTATTAAACGCTCCTTGCTCCGTCATAACACTTTGGCCTCCTTTAATTTCGAAGGCAGTGCTCTGCAGTGGGCATTGCACTGTGGATTCCCCTGCTAGACTGGAAGCTGCAGCAGGGTGGAGACCACCTAGCTCAAGCACGTCACAGGCGTTGAATGGACGTGGGCTTATTTCCACGGCAGACCACAAGGACAGCGTGACCGGGTGGGAGGCGAGGCACAGGCAGGGTGCTCTGGAGGGGCCGGGGTGCAACGGCCTGACCTGGCTGCGGTGCCATCAGGGCTCAGGGACAGGGGAGAGAATGGGGGAGAAGGACAAAGACTTGAACGCCACTCCAAGGACTCTGACCTTGAACAGCTGGGTTGTGAGCAGGAGGATGACGCACGGTGCCCTGGGCCTCAAGACTGGAGGGTCCCGTTCCTTCCCACCATGCCGCCAGGGAGCCTAGCCTTGCCCTTGCCTCGGAGACCAGCCGGTCCCTCGGCTGTGTGTCCTGTTCGCAAGGGGTGGTGGTGTGAGAGGGGCTGGGGAGACCCAGGAGAAGGCCTCCGGGAGGAGGAGCAGGTGTGGAGATGGAGCTAGGAGAGCCCGCCGCCCCCTCGGCTCCGTGGTCTGAGTGAGTGCGCAGCGGCCGCGTGGTGTACGGCGAGGGCTGCCATAGCCCGGGTGGGCTTGGCCCCGTCGTTCCTCAGAACTCGAGGGACCCTCTTTTGCACACGAGCTCTGCCCCTAGAGCGTCCCATTCTCCGCCACGCGGAGCAAACCACTGCCCTTCACTTGGGTTAAAAGACAGTCGACCACGTAATGGCCGAAGCGGGGGCCCCATTGCACGCTTTCCTCCTCGCCTGCTTTCCGAGCCGGCCTGGCCTTCCTCGGGGCGGTGCTGCCTCCGGGGGCGGCGCCTCCGCCCCACCAGCGCCGCTCCCCGCCCTTGAGCTGGGGGTGTGGGGTGTGGATGTCCACACGGGCCAGCTTCCCCATGCCAAATCAGGCCTCGGAAAGCTTTCCAGAAGTGACGCCAACTTCAGGTTCTGGGGTCAGCACCACTGCATGGTTCCTGAAGAGATGGTAGACTATGGAACGTAGGCTGTATGACTTTTGACCTATGTAACATGGTCCACTAACTCTCAGTATCCACCTCATCCTCGGAGGGTACCCCAGAGGTGTTGCCAGCGTGAGGGACGAGGACACGGGGGTTAGCGCCAGCACCGCCCCGTGGTGATTCCGGTTGCCCGGTTCACGCCTGAATTGTGCGACAGGGCCTGGGAAAGGCATCCTCGGGGCGGGGGGCGGGGTCTCTGGAGGGGGCAACTTGGGGGCAAGGACGCCGGTCGCAGCCTCAGCCATGGCACTCGAAGACATGGTTTGCCAAGGGGCATGTGCACGAGGAAAGATGTCTGTGACATGGCCCACCACGCCCCAGTAGCCCGGCCCGCGGTGGAGGGCTTCACGGATCCGATACTACCGTCAGGGGACCCACCCGTCCAGCCTCCACCGTGTCCTGTGCCTTTGGAGAGCTAATTCCTTATGTTGAAGTTGCTATGTTTGTACTGATGTCCGCCTCGCACTGACACTAAATTCCGTCTCAGAGGGTTTTCTCTGGGCAGTGCCGGGATTGGCACGGGACAGAGCTTCCCACCCTAGAGAGTCAGTTGACCTCAAACCACATCCACTTTGTTTACGACGATGGCGTGGTGGTGGCTACTGCCCATGCCCCGTCCAGCCTCAGAGAAGCTCCTGGAAGTACCCTGACTCCGAGGCAGCGGTGGCTCTCGGTGGCATCGTTTATTCTTATGCCCCGAACCGGGGCTCCCAGCCTGGGCTTCACGTGCCCCGAGACCATTTTGCCCGGCCTGCTCAGTCTGATTAGACAGGAATTTTTTCTGGGGGTACGTGGGCCGTCTTAGAGTTCTCATTCTGCTCACCCCACCCCACGCAGTTCTGTTTGCCATCCACGTGGCATGTCCCCCTCCACTGTGCCCACCTGGTCATCCCCTCTGATCCACCAGGGTGCCCGGCACACAGTAGGCACTTAATCAGTATTTCTGGAGTGATGAAATCCCTAAGTCCACTTCCGCTCAGTGGGACGTGCAGCCTTGGAGGGCTTCCCGGAGGAGTTGCCAGCTTTGGGGATAAGCCACCAGTTCCAGCGTCAGCATCAACTCCTGACGGGGGAGACAAGACTCCTAGCCTGTGTGTGCTTGTCGCATGATGCATGTATTGTGCTCGACCTGCCTCTGGTTCCCCCCAGCTCTGGACGGCTTTCTGGACGCGTCCTCAGCCTCTGTCCTCGGCGTCCCTGTGTGGTACTTGGAGAGATAGTAGACCGTATAGCGTACGCTTTATCTGTGACGTATGTAACACGGTCCACTAACCCTCAGTATCAAATCCATCCTCGAGGCTCCCGGAAGCGACGCCATCTGCAGGGAGGTGCCACCGGACCCAACGTGAGGCCTCCCCATGACACGCGAAGAGATGGTTGTCCGTAGGGCATGCTCTTTTCTGCATGGTGCGAAATGACATACTCTCGCTCTTCTTATATCAAGTTCTGCCTCGGGAAATCTCACCATCTCTGGGGAGGAAATCTTGATTCTTTCCGGGATCAGTGCTGCCCTGTGGCGTTCAGTGACACGGTTGACGGCACAGCTCTTGTCTAGGACCCACCATGACCTGCGTCTTCTCGGCGTCAAGCGCAGCCCCGAAGAGGTCCCCAGACGCAACTTTGCGGACGCGCGAGCCTTCCTCCAGCCGCCACGGCCATCGTGCGGTACTTGAAGAAATGGTTTACCGTCCCACATACATTTTGAGTATGTATGTGGGACGGTAAACCGCTTCTTGGTATCCAGCCCAGCCATCCAAACCGTCCTGCAGAGAGCCTGAAGTTCGAGACTCGGCGCAGCCTCGGCCCCTCGTGCTCCCCGGTACTTGGCGGAATGGTAGACTGTTACATGTAACTTAACCTGTTAATGCTTGCAACACGGTCTTCTCCTCAGTGTCAAACGCAGCCTCCGCGGGCTTCCTTAGGACAATGACAACCTCTAGGAAGGGGTCCCGCGTCCACGCTGGCACCCCCGCCGGAGCGCTCGAAGTGGTGCTCAGGGCCGCGCACGTTCACGAAGGAGGGAAGGTTCACATCCTGCCTCTCGGCGTCCCCCAAGCTAAGCTCCGACGGCCTCGGGACCAAGTGCCCCTGCAGAGGCCGCCATGGGTGCACGTGAGACAATGCCACTGCAGGTACTGGAAGACCCACTGACTCGTTATTGTCACTGACGATGCGTGTACAGTCTATCTTTTTTCCATATCAAGCCGAGTCGTCGCCGGGAAGAGGCCGGGCCCGGACCCCACACTGACCCCATGCGAAGCCGCGACGCGCGCTCCCCGGGCCGCCCCTTCCCTCTCTCCAGTCCAGCCCCGGAGAACTTGCTGAGGAAGCTGCCGGCCTCAGAGTCAAGTCGGAGCCCTGGCCGCGGCGTCCGCAGCCACCTCACGGTATCTAGAAAGGGTTGGACCGCGCTGCATGTGTGTTGTCCCCCACGTATGGAACATGGTCTGCTTCTTTTCCGTGCCAGGTTCAGAGGGAAGGTCTCCAGGGAGGTCACGTCAGCCTCTGGAGACGAGGCACCGGCCCTGCTTTGGGATGCTTGCTAGAAGGTGACCATGCTTCATACGTTTTACTCACAACGCATGTTCCTTGGGCCACCGTTTCATAACAGCCGATGCACCTTGGGGGGCTTCCTGGAGGCGGCGCTAAGTCTCAGGCAGAGCGCTCATTCTGGCGTCGCCTCCACTCGGGGTCCTGGAGGGGTCTCTCTGTGCTGCGTCCACTGCACCTGTCGCAGACTTTGCATGGTGGCCTCTTCTCCGTCCTGCATCTAGCCCCCGAGGCCTTCCTGAAGGGGTGCTGTGGGGGGAAGAGACGCCGGTTCTGACATCAGCCCTTCCCACGGTACCTGAAAAGATGGTTGACCATAGGACATGCGCTGTCTCTAGGTCGTATGTAATATGGTCCACGTCTTCTCAATATCACAGTCAGTCGCCGAGGGCTTCCCGGAGGCCACGCCAACTTCGTGGGAGACACGGTGGCCTGGCCTCGGCACCGCTCCACAGCACGTGGGGAGGCGGTGGACCATCGAGCGTACGTGTGCTTTGCGACGTAGGCAACATGGCCCACTGCTTCTCAGAGCCAGTCAGCCTTAGGGGACGTGACTTCCTGGAGGTCATGCCAGCTCGAGAGCCAGGCTCGTGTGGCAGGCTCTGGGCGGCACACGGCCCAGGCGACCGGCAGGAGACCATGGATTTTATCCATGACATTGGCCATTTGGTCCCCCAGCCGATACTTAGCACCCAGTCCCAGCCTCATGGGGCCTTTCGGAGGTGGTAGTGGCATTGGACGTGGGTTTGCGGTCACTGTCACCTTTGCTGGTTGCTGATAATTTATGGCGCACATGGCAAGGGCTCCCTGGAGGTGACACCAAATTGAGGGAAGAGGGCCAGGGTCGGCGCCCCTTCATGGTATTTGAAGATGCGGTTGACCATGGAGTGTACGCTTTATTTATGACGTAGGACACATGGTCTACTTCTTCTCAATATCACATCTCGCCTCGGAAGACTTCCAGGAGGTGATATCCGCTTTGAGGAAGAACCACTGTCCTGGTGTCAGGGCTGCCGCCGCTGCTTGGTACTTGGAGAGAGGTGGTCCGTGGCGCGTTCGCTTTATTTATGGCGCACATTACACGGTCGACCTCTTTGCAGTATCTAATCCCGCCTCGCAAGCTTTCCTGGAGCTAACATCAACCGTGTGCGTGGGGCGGGGTGGGGGGGATCCCCAGGTCTGTTCTCGGTGCAGCTCAGCGGGGTGTGTGTGTGTGTGTGTGTGTGTGTCCTGTGTGATGATAACTCATGTGTGGCGGCCTTCTTCTCAGCACACCACGCTGGCTTGGCGGCTTCGAGGGCAGGGTCACTTGCGGACAAGGAGAGTAGCATCAGCCGTGCCTGGATACATGAGATGGTTGACCAGAGAGCACACGCTTTATTTGTGCCGTTTGTGACCTGGTCCACTAACCCTCAGTATCTAACTCCCCCCGGGAGAGCCTCCGGAAACAGCGCCAGCTTTGGGGAAAGAGACGGCGACCGGGGCCCGCCGGGCTCTGCCCGACTTGGAAGGAAGAGCGCCCCCAAGGCCTCTCCGCTGCACACGCGCCAGCTGTGGCAAACGCGGACTTGTCTTCAGCGGCATCTTTCCTCAGAGGGTCCCTGGATGGGGGGGCGTCCAAATTCAGGGGGAGGGGCGTGCGGTCTGTGCCACCCCAGAGGACTCAGGTGATCAGCTGAACAGAGCGTGGGCACGTTGTTTACGACACAGGTCAGCGGGTCGCCACACCCTGGCACCCGGGACGCCTGTGGGAGGTGGACCTTCGAGGAGCCAGCCTTGGCTCGGGGCAGCTGAGAAAGGCTTCCTGGGGGAGGGGGTGTTAACTGGACATGCGACCGCTCTTGTGACCGGTGTCTCTGTATATAGTATCACTGCCCTCGGGCCACGATGCCAACCTCAGGAAGTTCAGGAGGCCGTTGGGGTCTGTTCCACTGGGGTCCTTGGACGGTGGTTGACGGACAGCATGCATTCAGCCAATAGCTCACACCAGCAAGTCAGCTCATGTGCAGTGTCCAATCCCTGGTGTTGGGACTACCAGGATCGGTGTCAGGTGCCGGGGAGAGCCAGTGGTGTTCTTACCCGTGTCAGTCAACTGGTGGTATCTGGAGAGGGATTTTTCCTGGGGTCTGTTTCTTTAGTGAGGGTGAAACACACCTGGCTAATCTCTTCCGGTATCAGACCCGCCTCGCAGACCCCCTGGCCCGGGTCCCCGCGTCAGGGCGGGGCTCGCCGCCCGCTCCCCCGTCGGCTGAAATAAGCGGTCGAGCCCAAAGCCTCCACCTTATATTTATGACTCCTGTCATCTGCTCCTTCTTCTAACAACGGCGTCTGGTCCATGTTGACGGGACATCCAGAACTCAGTGTCACGTCGGGGGAAGAACTAGTGGAGTGCGTGTCAGTGGGCGTCAGTAGTCTCTACAGGGAGGTTGCTCATGCTTCTCTTTCTTTCATGGGGACGAAATGTGTCTGGGGAACCTCTTCTGCAGGATCTGATGCCCCCGTGGAGGCGCTCAGTCCAGATCCCAGCATCGGGGTGGGGGCACTATGGTCACTAATAAATGGTGGACCACAAAACCCGTCCCTTGTTTTCTCTTATCACCTGTTCCACTAATCCTCGGTATCTGATCCATCCTTAGGAGGACTTCCCAAGATACTGCCTGCCTGGGGGACGGCGGTGCTCCTGTGATGGCTCCGTGTCCTGGCGCACGCAGGTAGGCCAGTTGGGCTCCATGTCCCTTGCTTCGGAGAAATGACACATTGCCAGCCCAGTTCCCTATCCGACCCCACTTTGGAGTGATGGCCTGTCTTTTCCACCTTTAGTGACAGCCCAGAGCTAGCCCCACCCCATGCTGGGTGAACACCTGATGCGTGGGGCGTGTGCCCTGGATAGGCAACATGGACAGCCTGGACCACTGCCCCTCAGCCTCCAGTTCACCCCGAAAGGGCGTGGTGGGCATGAGGACATTTTGGGGAAGAAATGCTAGCTCTGACATCAAGAAGAGACCGTGGGGACACTTAGACTTCGTCGGGGGCGGGACCTGTTTATTTCTAACAAGAATTCTGGAGCTGATTGGTTCTAAGTCTGGAGGAAGTCTTGATGTTGCACCGTCGTAGGGAAAAGCTTTGTCATCAGCGCTGACCCGGGAGGGGTGAGCACAGTTGCTCCGACAGCCGCGGGGGCGCTGACCACTGCACCCAGTGCACCCCAGGGAGGCGGTGCTGGTGTCAGGGAAGAGGCCGTGCTTCTGCGGACAGCCCTTCTCGGTGGTCCCCAAGGAGTGCTTTCCTTTGGTGGCCTCGTTTGTTTTATGATCAGCTGTCCCTGCTGACCCGCCTTGAGCTTCACGAACCGGCAAAGGGGATTCCCCAAACCAGACCGGAGCTGTCAGCCCCAGTCCGGGGTAAGTGGCCGAGGTGTGTGCTTCTCCTGCTCTGCTCGTCCTGTCTGACCCTAATGCTCCTACCCATCCTTCTCAGGAGGACTTCCTGGAGGCGGTGCCACATTTCAGGGCAGGAAGTGCTTCCAGGCTGGCTCTGAAGGCAAGGCACAGAGGTAGGTTGCTGGCTGCACCTCTGCTTGGATGACCGAAGGCCACGCCCCTGGGTTCTGGGCTTTTTTGGAGCATTTGGGGAAGGGGTGTTGGGCTCTCAAGAAGGGTCAGCCAGGTCTTTTCCACTTCAACTTCTTTGTTTGACAAGACCCCTACAGATGCGGCAGCGGCGGTAGTTGGCACACCAATCTCCATCTCTACACGTCACTCCTACCACATGCAGAGAGCCTGGCGGTAAAGGAGAAAGGTGAGGAGATGCAGCTGTGGTGGGCATGCCGTCATCTCTGCTGCGTCCAGGGCAGGTGGCCGTGCGGACTGGGACTGGAGCTCCAGTGGCGAGGCAGGAGCTGGGAGCGACAGGGCGGGCGGAGGGAGGCAGCTTGCACCGTGACCTTGGGTCCTCCTCTCTGAGCCCAGCTGAGGGGAGAGGGGAGGGCACGCTGCACGGCTTTGTGAGAGGAAGCTGCAGTTTTCTTTCTTCCTCTTGACTCCCGTCTCTCATCAGACTGGGGTTGACCTCCTCCGTAGTGGAAGGAGAGAGTTCAGGAGATACCAGTGTTCCCTGCAAGGAAGCGATTACGGTTAAAGGCGTTATGCAGCAAAACAGAAAGGCCGACTCAGTCATGAGCTGGCACAGGCATTGGCAGACTGCTTCTGGCGAAGAAATTAGTTTATAATTCCTAAATTCTGATTTAAATGCAAGGTGTTCAGCTGGGGTGGGGGTGGGTCCTGGACCTGTCTCCAGCTGTCCTTCCCTCGGCAGGAAGTTGGAGTGGGCACGCCCTTTCCCCGTGACACACCTGGTCCCTGGCACCTGGTGGCAGCACCCCACCTCACCCGGAAGGCTACGTGGACCCATGGCCAGTTCTGGGTAGGGACCTGCCAGCCAGCCCACAGTGAACCGCCGCACCTGCCTCCCGCTTACAGTGTGCGGCTCTCACCCGATGCGTGGACCTCAGGAGGCAGAATGTTGCTGGGGCCACTTCCGGAAGGGACCCACCGTTTCCGCCGTCAGAACAGCCCCCCTCAGGGAGAGACGGCACCATAACGGTTCTCTGCACTGTTGGAGACTCTTTCCTGTGTGACCTCTTACCGAGTCTCAGAGGGTGTGCTGCCTGACCCCCAGAAAGCAGTCCCGGCTCCTGGGCTCGGGCTCAGGACCTCTGGTCTACCTGGTGTGGCGTAGACTTGGGAAAACTCGCAGGCAACGTGGACGTCCGGGAATATTCAGCAATTTTGTTTTTTGGGTTTTTTGTTTTGTTTTTGTTCTTGTTCTTTGTTTGATCAGTGCTAATTCTCGATACTCGAAGGAGAGGTTGTCCGTGTTGTCTTCTCTTTATTTATGATGAAACATACACGGGAAACCTCTTTTTTAGTATCACTTCCCACCCTGGAGGCACTTCCCGTTCCCGATGCGGCCTTCAGGGAAGGGACGTTGCCAGCTCCTCCGAGGGGTGCAAGGAAGGCGGACTCCGAGGGCGGGGTGGGGGGCTGTGTGGCTCTCAGGGCCCTGCCTCCCACAGAAAGCTCCCGGGAGAGGAGCCACGTGTAGGAGGGCGCCCTGCGGCTGTGGTGAGGGAGGTGTCACTGCGAATGGTCGCTGTGTGATGATACGTGGCGGACAGCGGGTGGCGGGTAGCGGGTGGCGGGTCTTCAGCGTGAGGTCCTGCCCGGAAGGCTTTCTGGACACACCAGCACCGTCACTGAAGGGATAGTAGTGCCAACCACTCTCCAGGGTAGCTGAGGGGATGGTGGACCGGTGACATGCACTTCATTTATGATGTAAGTCACCGGTGTGACTATCCACCAGCACCCAGTCCACCTGTGGGATGACATCTTGGTGCTCATGGAAGCCTGGGAGAAGATGGAGAAGGACTTGGGGCCCATGTGTATGACCAATGAGGGACTCCCCCTCTTTTCTTTATAGAAATAAAGATAAGCAGTTGTCCGTGAATAATCTCTCCTTCGGTGTCACATCCTGCCCAGAGGGACTGTGAGCCTGGCCATAGGTATCAGGGAAGGGGACCTTGGAGTGGGTACCCCGGCCAGGGAAGGCCCACCCTGCAACGTGTGCCTCACACAGCTTGTCCTGAGGAGGTGGTGCAGGCACGCGTGCCCCGTAGCACCAGCGTAGGGAGCGTCTGAGCCTGTGATGTCGGCTCTGGTCTGTGGCACCTGAACAGAGGCTCTCTGACGAGCTGGCCACGGACGTAACGGGTCGTTTTGCGGTCCGTCTCTTTTCCGTAGTAACACCTGCCCTGGAGGATTTTCTGGATGGGCCATGGGCTACCCGTGTCACAGTGCTGGGGGCTGAGGACAGCTCCGTGTGTGAGCTCGACGTGCCCCTTCTGAGTTGTGACCGCCTGAAACCCAGCTTCTCGCTGGGCCACTTTCTAGACAGTGATCGTGACTGGGGGAAAGAGGCTTTGTGGCCGTCCCTCGGTCTGTGATCCGGCTTTGCCGGACTTAGGAGGACCCCAACGGACTGGATGCTTTTCAGGGTCCGATCCTGCCCCAGCCGCACTCCGGGTGCAGCACGAGCTTCAGAGAAGGGATGTTGGTGCTGTCGTCAGTACCGTAGGTATGTGGGTGACCCCCCACCCCCTGAGAGCACCCGTTCTGTTGAGCCTGTGTGTCTCCTGCCCGCTAATCCCAGGTAACCCTGCCATACCTAGGACGACTTCTGGAGATGAGGCCTCCTCTGGGGGCGAAGGTGGGAGTTGATGACCCCTGTCACCCTCCTCCTGGACTGGACGGCACAGTGTCATCATGGTGACGCAAGGGCACAAGAAAGTAAGTGGAAACCCAGAGGCCACTGAAGGCTGGTCCGTTTCCGTTTATGGATCATTGACCTAAACAAGTCTCATGTCCAAGTCCAAAGACAAAGGAAGGGAGGCGGACTTCACCCACAAAGGGGTGATGGCAAGGGTGTGGACGTAGGGGCGGGTGAGGATGTGGAGCCGTGGGCCCGTTGTCCACATGGGCCACTGAGGACTTTGGGGTCATTCATTATTCATTCTTAACTCATTAACCTCCGGTTTCCAGTTCATCTGAGGCTGGCCAACCACGGTGACCCCGTCAGGGCCCAGGGTCACCCCACTGCACTTGTGGCTGCGTTGTCCACAAGCCATCTGCTGTGTGTTTGACAAACATCGCATGTTTCTCTGCTACCACGCCACGGAGGTGTGTGCCCCGCACGCTCTCCAGACCCATTTGCTCTCAGGACGTTCGCCGGAAGTGACCCCGACCCCCAAGAAGCAGTGTCGCTCCACGGTTCTGACCTGCGGTACTTAATGAGAAGTTGCCCGTGTTTTTTTCGCTGTATTTGTGACGAAACATTCGCGGTGCACTTCTTTTTCAGTATCCATTTCTGCCTTGAAGACTTCCTAGTCCGGGTGTCAACTTCAGGGAGTGCATGTTGGTGCTTGTGGATTCTGGTCAAGATTTTCCCCACCCTGCGTCTTTTCTCCCTTCCTCAGTTTCCCCGACTTATCTCATGAAAGCTCCCCTCTTCCCGCCACGGGGTTTGGGTTGGATCAATAGCCACCCCCCCCCCAACACACACACAAACCTGCCTGGAGTTACACATTCCCTCCCTGTTTGCTGCTGCTGCTGATGTAAAGATGGGCCCCTAACTCCACAGAGCCACTGTCATCCAACGAGGTGTTTGCTGAGGCTTCTGGGAAAGGATGCGCTTCTCCTTCTCCAGTGTCATTAGAGTACACCCTCCACAATCCCTCGGCCAGGTGACCTGAAAATGTGAGCCCAAAGCACCCATAGGCACTTCCAGACCAAGAGGGACGAGCCTGGGACTTTGCAGTGGGGGGACTCTGTAGACCCAGAGTGGGGAGCCTACACTGCAAAAGGCCCCTTGGGGAGTTAGAGAGACATCAGGACCTGGGTGAGGCTGTTTGAGCCGCTGGATCAAACCCTGCCTGCAGCTCCCACTCTCTGCCTCTGCACTTCTCAGTCGTCTGAGTCCCTCCGTCCCTTTTCTGTTGAAGCCTCTTTGAGTCGGGCTTTATCCTGCTTGGGATGCAAACCGGTGACTGAGAAAGCCTGCCTGTTTCCTCAGCCGTGTGTGCCTCGTGGTTCAGCTGTCCTCAGTGTCCTATCCAAGGCGGGTTCTTGGTGAAAAGTGACTTTTTCTTGTGGATTTACTTTGTACTTCAAAAGTATCATCCTAGCGGTTTCACTGATTAATTCTAAGTAACATGCGATAATGTGTTTTGTGTCCAGGGATGGGCCGTTGGCGCTGGGACCACCTGAAGGGCGGTGCCTCCCGAGCACGACCTCTGACCCACCCTGACCTCAGAGTGCCTGTCTCCCTGGGAGGACTTCCAGGAAGCGACGCTGACCTGGGTGAAGACAGCATTACCTTGCCCCAGCTGCTCTGTGGCGTTCTGCGATGGGCCCGCTATGTATGTCACAAGTCGTGCCAAACTCGCTGTCGTCTGAAAACCAGGAGGACCGTCAAGGGGGGACATGGGGCATCCAGCCCCCAAGGTGCGCGGTGGGTGGTCCACGGAAACCCAGTGCTGCCCTGGTCCTTGACCCACCTGACTCCACCACGTCCTCGGTTTTGTCTCCCACGGGGAACCTCACTGACCCAGAGAGGAGATGTCGTCCATTGGAGGGTCCAGGCCTGTCCCGTTTTCTGTGGAATGATGCTCTTGCAAGCACTGGTGGAGTTGATACCAGTTGTTCGGGAACCCACCAGCTGTGCTTCTTAACTTGTGCCCCAGAGGACTTCCCGGGACCCTGTGGTGGCGGCCATCTGGGACTGGCTGTCTCCATCCACAGCGAGGACCGCACACCCGCCCGGGCGCACGTCAGCCTCGCTAGCCAGCGCCTCCCAGACACGCTGCCTTGTGGGCAGCACATGGCCTCCACCTCCTCCAGGGGCCCAGAGGCCCCCTGTGCTGTCCCAGACCAGTGTCCTTCCCGGCAGGTGGACTGCTGGAGGGAGCCAGTGTGGACGTGGCCCATCACACTGTCCTCTGGTGCCTGAGAAGAAGTTGCCCATGTTATTTTCGCTTGATATGTGACGAAACAAACATGGTGCACTTCTTTTCCGGTATCAAATCTCGCCCGGAAGAGCCTCCGGTCCCGGTGGAACTTTGGAGAAGGGGTCCTCCTGTCACTGTCGCGCTTAGGGCACACACAGGGGCCTCGCCCTCGTCCACTGTGCTGGCGGGTTCAGGGACACTTGGTGTCCAGCCGTCTGCAGTCCAGCTGCAGGCCATGCCAACTCTAGGAACAGGCGCCGTTGGTGAGACCACGGGCACGTGCCAGGCCCCCACTGCGAGGGAAGCCAGGGAGACAGGTTCCCGGGATCTGTGGTGAAGAAGTCCCCGACCTCGGGGAGGGGTTCAGACGAGAGGGGCCAGAACCATGATACAATTGAGGCGCAGCAGTAACGACAACAGAAACAAGCAGGCGGTGAAAACCACCCGCCAGGCATCTCCAGACGGGGGCGTGGTTGGTGGCCAGGTGTGTGCACTTTAACTTCGATTTCTCACCTGGCAGACTGCCACCCACACATCTGCAGCAGAATTGATAGAGGGCACCCACTGCGGCAGAAGGCAGCGGTCCCTGGGGTCCTGGGGGAGGGGTTTTCCCAGAGAAGTCACGTCACCGGGACTAATCATTCTCAGCCTTACTCTTTCCCAGGTCCCAGTCCTGCCTTGGACGGACGTGCCCATCAGTGCCATCAACGGAGAAGGGACATCGGTGCCGGCCCCAAGTCAGTGCCAGTGAGTGGACGTGTGACACTGCCATCGATGGGCCTCTTAGCGGCCGTGCGGGTCCACCCTAGGCCGTCTTCCCAGAGGAGGTTCCGTGGGGCTGCCTGGACCGTCCTCGTCTGTGGTACTTGAAGAGAGGTTTTCCCAGGTGGATTCGTTCTGTTGATGACGATTCGTTCTTGGCCAACCTCTTTTCAACATCGAACCCGACTGCACAGGAAGGCCGGCTGAGCCGGGCCTCAGCCGTCTCTGGGGTAAGCAATGAGTACATGAGCAGCAGTCACGGCCGCCGGTCGGTCCCCCAACCCCAGCATCAGTGCCCCCTAGGAAGACTCTCTGACCTCTGCTGGTGGGACAAGAGGCCACGGGGTGACCCTTGGGGCTGCACTCTGGCATTGGAACAGAGGGTATCTGTGTTTTTCCGCTTTGTTGAAAATGAAAAACCCAGGTACACTTCTCTTTGAGTGCCATGTACCACCTCTGAGGCCCAGCACCCACTTCCGGGCAGAGGCACTAGGGGCAGCCTTACGGCAGCACCGGACCACGCTGGCTTCAGCAGAGGGTTTGCTCCTGCTCCACTCGTCCCCGGGGACCGTCCCCCCGTCAGAGACCTCCCTGGATGGGAAGCCGCCTTTGGAGCAGCAGCAGCTGCCTGCCGTCAGGCTGTCGTGCGGTCCACCGAGATGTGGCGCCCACAACCAGCCCGCCCTCTGGTTCAGCAGCGCCTTCCTGAGGAGGCATGTCTGCTGCTTGGGGGTGGGGGCAGCTCCTGGGGCTTGCGAACTGAAGACAGAGAGCGGGTGGTGCATTCGGGATGGGACACGTGCCACCAGACCTACGGACCCCCAGAAAGACCTCTGCCGCCCGAGGACCTCCCAGAGGAGGTTCTGGATTTGAGTCCCTCATGCTGTATGAATAGCACTTGTCCTTGGCTTCTCTGCCAAGGAGGCGCGAGAGGTGGCCCTCTTCCAGAGTGGAGCTCACTGCCCAGAGGGAGGGCTCATGCCCCGGGGGGGGCCGTAGTCCCCCACTCCCAGGTACATCTGAGGGGGGCCCCGAGGAACGGGCATCGGGTCTCTGACGCCGTCTCTAAGTGCGTTAACTGTTCCCCCCGCACCTTTGCAGGAGGACACCACGGCAGCCGGAGGAGCAGAGTCACCGAAGCTGGTCTGAGATGTTCGAAAGGAGGTTGTCCGTGATGTATTTGCTTTGTTCGTGGCAGATATTGCACGGTTGATCTCTTTTCCTCATCAAATGCCTTCTAGAAGGACGCGCTGCGCACGGAGCCGGTCAGGAGCAGGGTGTGAGTGTTGGCCCCCCCGGAGGGGATGGGAGCAGATGGGTGACCAGATGGCAAGTGTTTTCTTTTCTTTTTGATTCCGAGCGTTGAGAATTTATTTAATGAATCATCATATAACCCTGTTTCTCTTAAGGTAAACCTATAAATGTGAAAAATGCGGTTCTACAACACGCATTTCTTTTTAAAAGTTGACGAAGAAATGTAAACAAAAACATGTCTAACGCAGTTTTCAGACTTCTAGAACAACCCGGAAGTATACACTGTGCACTCCCTTGGTTTCCAAAGCTTAATCTCTGAAAGAGTAGATGAGACACAGACGTGCACTGAGCAAGTTAAAATGGTAAACGAGATGACCTTGGGAATTCTTATGAACACGTGGCGGGTGTACCGGTGTTTAAGTCCGTAACCGATTTTCATACAACTTTATCTTAATGACTTTTTTAAAAGACACATACCAGTGTGTTTGGGAAAGTTATGATTTCCAGACACCCAACAGCAGGCAAGGCCAGAAGGCCTTCGCGTGCCCCCCCCCACGCCGCTCGGCCCTCGCTCCCCCAGCGTAGGCCGCCCTCAGCCTCCCAGCCCCGACTCAGGGACTCCCCTTCCTGCAGTCCCCGAGGCGGTGCTGCCCTCGCTCATGTGCACTCTTTTCTCTAACTTGGAGGGGGCTCCTCGAGAGATGTGGGCCGGCGGTTTATTCAGGCGGTGGTCTCGGGGAAGGCCATTCCAGCGGGGAGAGGGAGACAGGCGGGGGGAGGCGGAGGACACAGCTTAGCAAGCAGACGTGGTCATTGGCTCCCTGACCCTTGATGTGCAGGCTGGCACTTTTGCCCGAGCAGGGACTCGGGCAGGGAAGCCAGCTTCAGGGAAGAGACAGCAGGAGGGTTGACTTTGTTCTCTTGGGACAGCTAAAGAGAAGCTCATGGCTAGTCACTGCGTCTAGTCCAGATCTTGCCGGGCTACCTGCACTTCAGTTAAAAAACAAAACAAACAAACAAACAAGCAAAAAAAAACCCTGCTCTGGCTGAGTGGCTCAGTTGTCCGGGATGTTGACCCTTATACTAAAAGGTTGGGAGTTCCATCCTCGGTCACACAGCTAGGTTGTGGGTTCAATCCCTGGTCAGGGCGTGTACAGGAGGCAACCGATTGATGTCTCTCTCTCACATTGATATTTCTCTCTCTCTCTCGCAAATCAATAAACATATCCTTGGGTGAGTGGTTATAAAAATACTAATAATAATCACAACCCAACCAGGAGTTATTCCTCAATGGTCTGCCCTCCTGCTTCATGGTCCTGCTTATGAGCACCCCTCCTGGGGGGCGTAGGTGCTGTTGGCCCCAGAGGCCATGTAACTTACTCACGCCTCAGACCATCTGGTCCCCTAACCAGCATGTCTCGTTTACTTTTGATGGGGCTTCATGGAGGTGGCACCAGCCTGGGCTGTGTGGCCTTGCTTCCAGTGGCACGAGAGGAATATCTGGTCATGTGTGTGTGTGTGTGTGTGTGTGTGTGTGTTTGCTTTCTTCATGAGCAGCTGTGCCTGGCGGTCTAGGGGATCCACATGACTTCCGCGACAGGCCGTGCGTGCCGGCGAGGAGCTCTGGCTCTGTGTCGGCGGTGGGTGCTCCCTGGTCCACTTGCCCTGTGCCCCACCCTCCTTGGGAGGAGCCCCCTAACCCCACCCTTGTGACAGACATAGCTTTCTAACTCAGAGACTTTTTGGAGCCAACGCCAACTTTCGAGAGGCGGCCTCGGTGTTGGGGGCCCTTTGTGGACTGCACGTGAGGGTCAGCCATAGAACAGTGCCCTGTCTTCAGCCATTTGTCTTCAGTATTGAATTTACGTTCAGGAGGATTTCTGCAGGTGACAGCACCTTGTAGAACAGGGACTGAGCCTGGGGGCACTGGAACTTTACGTTTCGCTTTTAGAAGCGCACTTTCCCAAGGAGTCACGGAAACTGTTTTGGTAAGTGTCTGCATGCCAGCTGCCTGAGAGATGAGTCTTCTGGGAAGTGTACGATTTGGGGGAGGGGGCGTGGCTGGGGGACATTCAGTGAGTTGGAAGGGATATTGTTAGTGATCTACTTGTCTAGCAGACTCCACACAGCCTGTCAGGTCAACTTATCAAATCCTGCCCGTGGGACCTTCTGGACCTAAGTCTCGCTTTCTGGAAGGTTCTATGATGTCCTTGTGCCTCAAGGGTATGTGAAAGGGCGTTCACCTCTCTGACAGCCACTTTTAGATGACCTTTGTCATCAGGAGCCTTAGAAAGTCTTCGTGGAGGTGATTCCAACTTCAGGGACTTTGTAGAGTTTTTGCATTCCTGGGATATTTTTGGAACTTAAAGGATGGCCCTCCCTACTGTGCTTGCTTTATTTATGGTGGATTTTAGACGTTCACACCCTTTTTTAAGAATTAGGTCCTGCTGGCCATGATAGACTCATCGGGGCGGAGACACGAGGCCCCGCTTTGGCAGGCCACGTGACAGCAGGGCAGGCCCCGCGTTGTGCGCCGCTTGGTCAGGCCCATCACCAGGGTGAGACGAGGCTGGGCACTGATGTCTCAGTCCCTTCACGGAAGGTCGAACGTGCTCACACCCCTGCCCGGGCTGTGTTTATCTTTTTAAAAAATACTTTTATTTTTTAGAGGGAGGGGGAGGGAGGCAGAAAGAGAGGGAGAGGACCAGGGATGTGCAAGGGAAACATCGATCGGCTGCCTCCTGCGTACCCCCGCTGGCGTCCTAACCTGCAACCCAGGCACGTGCCCTGACCGGGAATCGAACCAGCGACCTTTCGCACTGAGCCACACCCGTCAGCGCTGTGTTTATTCTTGATGAACTGTGTTTGGGTTTGTGCTTCCCAGAGCTGCACCGTTTTTGATATTGAAAAGATGGGTTTTCTTCTATGTTTATTGGGTTTATGGTTAACCATGGAGGAAAACCCACGTTTTCAGTATCTAAAGTTGCTTTTAAAACAGTTCTGACACAAAATCCCCCTCAGGGAAGAGAGAGAGGAAGGTTAACAGCACCCGGCCGAGGCAGATCCCAAATCTCTTTTCCTTTGGTGATGGGGTGGACGGGTCCTGCTCAGAGCTCCCGCCCCTGCTGCCACCCGCGGGAGGCCAGGCCACGTGTGACGGTCGGTGTGCCCTTCGTTCTTGACGGCCTACGCCTAGGTCCGTGTCTCCTGGGACTAAACCCACCTTTAGTGTTTAAAAGGTGAATATTCTTTCTATGTTCATGTTTTTTTCAGGATTAAACATAGAGGAAACTCTGCGTTTTCAGTATCAAATGCTGTTGGGAAACATTTGTGCATGAAAGTACCTTTGGGGGGGCCGGGTGGGGCGCGGTCGCGTAGGGTAAGTGGCAGGGCGTCGGCATGCCCAGCACGGGTGCCTCGTTCCTGCCATGTCCGTGGGCCGCGTGCCTGTGCAGAGGCACAGGGCTGTCGTCGCCTCTGTCCTTGGCAGCCGAACCACCTTCTCTGTGGCCCATCCGCGGTCGCTTCGGACGGGTGGTGCATGCAGGGACTCATCCCCTTTGATATTTAAAAGGTCGATTTTCCTTCTATGATTCCATGACCAATGGTGAGTCGCAGAGGGAAACCCACGTTTTCCATATCAAACTCTGCTTTGGGAACATTGGCTGGACAGACGCCAGGGTCAGGGCCGCAAGGTCAGGCCCAGCCCGCCCAGGGTCAGTGAAAAGATGGTGGACGGCGGAACATGTGCTTCCTTCGCGCCATATGTCTGCCGACCACCACCTTTAGAAGCCCCCTGTCGCTGAGGAGCCAGCTGGGCCGGGAGGCCGTGGCACGTGGTCATGGCCCAGCCGCGGGACCGAGCACACCGCGCTTTGCCGTCTGGCTTCCGTTTTTGAGGAACTGCGCACGGATCTGTCCTTTCCGGAACCCGATCTCTCTTTGGTATTTAAAAGGTGGATATTCCTTCTATGTTTACGTGATTCATAGATAATCATAGAGGAAAATCCATGTTTTCAGTATCAAATGCTGCTTTGGAAATATTTCTGGAAGGGACTGTAGGGCGAGCCCGACTCCCGGCCGCCTCGTCTTGGGGGGTGGGGTGAAAAGACCATGGACCACTCGTCGGGTCTTCATTAAGGACGCATGCCCGAGCACCGTCTGCATTCATGAGCCATTGCTTGCCCGGAAGCCAACTTGGTGAAGGTTGCGTGGTGTGGGGTTGGTCACCCCGGTTACCTGCGGACGCCTCTCTGCCCTGCGTGACTTGCATGTTTGATGACACAAGCACAGGTCCACGTGCACCAGGACAGGACCCTTCTTTGGTATTTAAAAGGTAGATTCTCCTTCTATGAGTACATTATTTATGATTAATCATAGAGGAAAATCCACGTTTTCAGTATCAAATGCTGCTGGGAGACCGCCGAGGACGTGAAGTCGCCGTCGGAGGAGCACAGCGCCCTGGCTCTCCCGGGGCCGGGGCCCAGCGTTGTGTGACACAGGCTGCCCAGGTGACCTACCTGCCGCACGCCTTGTGGTCTTAAGAGGCTACTCTCTGTACTACGTCACCGACCTGGAATGAATTTTTGTTCTCTGTGTCTTTACCAAATGTATAATGCACTTTCCGGAATCCGCCTCTTCCGCAGCAGCCTTAGAGAACGCCTGGGCAGGCTGTCGCGTTTAGGAGGAGGGCCGGTGGGGGCCCCGCTCCGGGGCGCACGGAAGGAACGGAGGCCCGACTTGCCCACAGGCACAGGCACGTACGCCGCCCGCGGTGCGTGCCCCCTGCCCGCTAACCCTGCGTGTCCCATCTGTTTGTCTTAGGCTCACTCCTGGAGCTGACGCCAACGTTGTCACGTGCACGTGGCTTTCCACCAGTGGGACCACTTGCTCCTTGAAGAGAGGTTGTCCTTCCTGTGTCTGTGTTACTTGTAGTGACTGTCCAAGGGCAAGCTCTGTCCAAGGAGCAAAACGTGCCTCGGGAGGCTTCTGGGAAGCGAGGCTGGCTGCAGGGACCCATCCGAGCCAGGACAGCCGCGGGTACGCAGCTGCATGGCTGACCACCGGGCATGGGCCTCTCTGGCTGGCTGTGACTTGGTCCTCTCCCCTCTCTCTTCCCATGCATCCTCCAGAGAACTTTCTGGGAAAAACGATGGCTCTGGAGGCGATGCAGTGGTTTTCTTTCCATAGCGGCTGTTCTGTTTGGAAAGTGGCGCCTTTCTGGGCGGGCCGTCTTGATGCCATCTGTGAGCTGCTACTCTGTCCAGTCTTCCCAGACGTGGTAGTGAGACGTGGGAGGTGATCTCAGGGTCACCTCCTCTCCCAGGTGTGTGAAGGGGATGGTCAGCAGCAGAGTTCGTGTCTGACTTAAATTTGGGTCAACATTCCGCCCACACCCAGCCTGTCCTAGGGCTGACTTCTGGGCCACGATGGCCACCTGAAGGAATGGGGTGGGCGCTGGGACCGGGGAGCCCCGCTGCCCTCTCGTCATGGGCATTTCACTGTTGCCAATCATGATGGAAAGACTCTGGGATGACTGGTGTCACCGTCTGTTCAACGAGAGCCGGCCCGTGGGGATTGCCTTTCCCTGCGGTGCTTCTCGCACGAGATGAGTGCTTTTGAGTAACAGCTCCAGTGGCTTTCTGGTCCCAGTGCCACGTTTAAGAGAAGGGACGCTTGTCTTAACACTGCCACACAGTTTGTGAGTGTATGGGCGATCACGGAGCGTGTCGGTCTAACTTTTCGCTTTCTCTCTTTAACGATGCATGCTGTTGTGCCTTCTAACCCTTAGCAATCACTGTGTCATCAGGTGGGCTTCCTGGAGGCTGTGGCTTTGGGAAGAGCCTGTGGCTCTTGCCCCAGGGTAGCTTTGTAGGCCCCGAAGGAATGTGATACAGGATTCCTTTACCTCCACTTTCTGTCAAGCCATACAGGATTGGCCTGTCTTTGGGGAGACAATCCTATCTTGGAGAGATGCTGGGAAGTGCAGCCCATTTCCGGGCTGGGTCACAGCGTGTAGGGTGCAGGGTTGTCACCGGCTTCTCCCCCTTGGTCTCAGGCCCCACAGGAAGACACGATGTGGAACCTCAACAGAGCTGCTTTTTGGTACTTGAAGAGAGGGTTCCCTTTGTATGTTCGCTTTATTAATGGTGAATATACAGGGGAGACTCTTATTTGCGTATCAAACTCTGATCGAGAAGGCACCTGGACCCACATGCATCTTCCGGACAGAGACGCTGTTGTCAGCTGCTGTCAGGTATGTCCTGGCTTCCCCGGGCCTGGACGTGGGTGTCATCTGTGACGATGGCCCCCTGGTCCCCCTCAGGGACTCCTGGGAGGCCGTGCCTTCTGTGCAGGCTGTCTGCCGTCTGCTGTGAGTTTAATGCTAGTTTGCTTTTTTTAAAGATGAGCCGTGCATGGACCTGCCCTTTGTCGTTGCCAAGTCGCATCCCAGAGGCTTCCACGCATCAAGCTCAAGAGTGAGACCTTGGTGTCAGATGCTTTCAAGGGTAACTCATGAGTGACAGTGGACCACAGAGCGGTGGCTCTGTTTGTGACAGTTTCAAGCCTGATTGACTAACTCCTATGAATCCATCCTGGAGGACTTCCCGGAGGTGGCGTCAGCCTTTGGGAAGAGGCTGATTTACCCATCAGTGCTCCTCGTCGGTGTTTGGCAGACATTCTCCTTCTTGTGGCCCCTGAGATGAATCTGTAAGAGCCCTTTCTGTTTGTGATTTGTGGTTCGAGTCCCGCCTGGAGACAGTGTCCTCCACAGGAACTGCACGGCTCTGGGGAAAAGCTGGGGAGGCCACCTCCCTGGGCCAGGTACGTGGATGTTGGAAGGTCAGAGGGAAGTGCTTCTGTCTCGATGTTTGTCCTCTGGCCCTCTGACCTCCTGTATCTGCTCACCTCTAGGATGCTGGCCAGGGGCAAAGGTCTGTGTTGATGGAGACATTTCTTGGGCCATGTGACTGTCCGCGTTGCACAGCCTGGCTGCCATGGAGGTCATCTGGCCCTGAGGCCAGCATCAGGGGCTGGAAATCACAATATCCACCATCAAAGAGAGTGAATGTCGTCTGAGAGAGGTGAGCACGCCTCACAGGGGTGGGGGCATCGGGAGGGGTTGAGTCAGGCCACCTACTCACCGGGAGCCTTCAATTGAGGCTCCTTGTGTAGGGTAAAGGACCCCCTGAGGAGCTGGCCATGAGTTGGTATGTGGCACTTGGGGTTTGACCCTATTCGGGTGCAAGTCTTTCCTTGCGTGACTTTGGGAGGGTGGAGAGGAGGGGTGGGCGCTGGGGAACGACAGTGGTGGCCATGCCTCTGTGGGAGGGATGACCGGTCATGGACCCCAGGGCCTTTGTTTCTACACTGTGTAAATTGACCCAGTCCCCATGCCATCAGGGTCCGTACTTTGTCAGGAGAACTTCCTGGAGGAGGTGCCCGAGCGGCGTCCACCCCCAGTGTCGTTCTGCAGAAACGGAGAAGCTGGGCTCTGCATGCCCTCCGGGGCCGGGGGGTTGAGCTCCTTCTGGGGAACAAGTCCCGATTGGGACGGATTCCTGGAAATGATGCCAGTTTCAGGGAAGGGGCCCCGACCTCAGCCCCTCTGCAGGCTCTGAGGGATGGAGAGCTGACCCCCAGGCACACACCTGGCAGGAGGCGCGTGTCCCCGGTCTGCAGCCCCTGCATGTCCCGCCCCCTCCCTAGGACCCACCGTGGGAGTGGAGGGCAGCCCCGTGTCGATAGCGATGGACCTGCCCAGCGCTATTGTTTGGTACTTAAAGCGAGGTTGCCCTTTGTATATTCGGTTTTTTGACATAGAATATACAAGGGCAAGCTCTCTGTGAGTATCAAACCTTGGACCCAGTGCACACAGCAAGGGATGCGGTATGTGTGTGCATGACAGTGCGTGTCCATGTGGTGTGTGACTCATCGCTCGTGGGTCGCCCCTCAGGAGAGGTGCCTTCAAGGGCACACGGGCGGCTCCCGGGAAGGCGTTGGCCTGGGGAACGCCGCCTGCTGTGGTTCTGCGTGGGGCGGGCAGGGAGCAGGCATGCACTGTGTGTCCGGGTCTGGGTCCGAGCCGGCCAGGCCCGCGCCGGTGGGGGTGGCGGCTGTGTCGTCGCTGTGGCGTTCGGAGCTGGAGCCTGCATGCTTGTGCCCGGCGGGCGTGGCCCCGCGCACTAACCCTCAGCGTCTAATTCGTCCCCAGGACTGCGCCTTGAAGACCTGCCGCGTCCTCCCGAGGCAGTGGCTTTCTTTTCCGTGCTAACCTTTGGTACTTGGAGAGTGGTTATCCCTGTCCTGTTCGTTTTACTCATGTCGAATCGTACAGGGTCATCCACTTTTTCAGTATCAAGAGCGCAGACTGTAGAGTCCGATTTCCCGTGTTTGGATCCCGCCTCTGACACTTACTAACCGTGCAACCTTGCGCAAGGATCTCGTCGCGTCGTGCCTGCTGTCTGACGTGTCTGTCACATGGGCATCGGAGGGCGGCGGGGGCGGAATGAGTTAGGACGCGCATGAGGCTTAGGGCGGCGCCTGGCGCCCAGCCCTGCAGGTGGAGTGACCGTGAGGCTGGGTGCCCTGAAGCTGGAGGTGGCGGTGGTGGAGGTGGTGGTTGCATTTAGTTCTCTCATGGTGTTTCGGAGCCATGTCGAGATGCAGACGTCGAACCCCCGCCCCACCCCCAGGTATGTGAACAGGTTATGGAGCTCAAGAGTTCACGCCGTATGTACAGTGGGGACGACCAGGGCTCCGGTGTGCGACAGCTAAGCCCTTCGCGCGACGGCATTTGAAAAGCCAAGAGCACGGGCTCCGTGTAACAGGGGCGGTCCTTGGATCCTTGACCTCAGCCACCATCCACGGTCCGAAGGACTCGGGCGCAGATACCAGGCAGAGTGAGGAGGGCAGATTCCAGGGCGGCTTGCCCCGCTGGTGCGCGCATTGGGCGTGTGTGTGGTGCGCGCGTGCGTGTGGGCCTGTGTGCACGTGTGTGTACCGGGGTGGCCGAGTTTCCATCACTGTCCAGCCGTGAGCCACAGACCTGGAGGTGCTGGTGTTCCCATCCGCACTGCTGTTTCATACTTGAGGAGAAATTGTCCTTGGTGTGTTTGCTCTGTTTGTGATGACTTATACAAGGACAATTTCTTCCTGAGTATCAAACCCTGCCTCGGTGGACGTCCTGGGCTCCGTGACTAGTCCTGTAAGGAGACATCAGCATCAGCCGCTCCCCAGGGACCTGTGCGGGGCAGAGAAGAGAGAGCAGAGAGTGGGCAGCCGCCCCAGGGGCTGACCTTCAGGACCCTGGTGACAAGGTCGAGCCTGGCAGAGGGCTACGGGCCCCTGGCGGCTGCCGCTGACCTGTGTTGGTCATGGATGGGCGTTAGGGGTGATACAGCGTTCACGGTTCATTCACCCTACTTCTCAGGGGTACTTCTTGGACACGAAGCCACTGTTAGTGACAGGTCATTGGCGTCGGTGCCCATCCCCCTAGCCGAGTATGTGACCGACGTCCGAGCACGTGCCTTTTCTCTACGTGTGGAGCTGGCCTGCTAAACCTCATTGTCTGGAGCACTTGAGAAGAACTTTCTGGAAGGGACATGGACTTGGGAGAAGATACCAAGCTCTCCTGGATGGCGCAGACCTTTGGTGCTTAAAGAATGGCTGTCCGTGGTATGGTCTCTATATTTATGGTGATTAATATCGGACAACCATTGTTTTAGTATCCAAATTTGCTTCAGGAGGCTTTTCAAGCCCAGTGCCGACTTCAGCAGGAGGGCGTCGGGGCCTGCCCCGCCGCGGAGCACGACTTTCTTGAAGACCTGTAGCAGCCCACTGAGTGAGCCCGGAGGGCAGGCTGCCGGCGTGCCTCCCTTGCGCTCAGACCAGCTCTGGGGCGGCGGCAGCGTGGGAGTGTGGGGTGACTGGCCACCCCTCCCCGGTCCTTGGCGTACATTCAAAGCGTGGAGGCTGCCTAGGGACCAGGTAGTCATTAAGGGAGCCACGGACATGTCCGGCCTCCGCGATGGCTTGGGGCCCCTGAGCTGCTATCTGTGGAGGGTCCCATTTATTCCCGAAGGATATAGCGTGGCCGCGTGCCTTCCTTGGGACCCACTTTATCTTTGAGACTCTCTCCCCCACGGGACGCAAAGTTTAGTAACAATTAAGACACTGTGGTCCACGGCACCCCTGGTGAGCATGTGTGTGTACACGTGTGTGCGAGGATATGAATTGTTGGCTAGAGCTGTGTTTCTCAAACCCTAAAATGCTCCTAAGATTTTCATCACCTAGGGATCTTGTTAAAAGGCAGATTCTGATTCAGGGACCAAGATTCTGCATTTTTAGCAAGTTTCCAAGTGATGCTAATGCTGCTGGTAGGTGGACGACACTCGCAACAGCTCGGGGCTGGAGACGCCGGACACGTGCGCTCGTTTGTGACGTGCGTCCCGTGACCCTCACCTCCCCGTGCCGTCAGCCAGGAGGGCTTCCCAGGGCCACGTGCTGCTCCGTGGCCTGTGCACAGCTGGCTCTCTGTGATGGGCTCGCTTTCAGGGTGAATGCTGTGAGATTATCCTCCTCCAGGATCTGGCTGGGCCTCGGGGGGCGTCCCAGGGACGAGGCCTGCTTCCGGCGGAGGCCGCTGTGTCAGCCCCGCTCAAGGCCCGTCGGGTGCTGCATCCGCGGCGAAATCGATGACCCGCCATCTAACTCTGTGACCCTCCATTTCCAGCCCGTCTGAAGGGGGCGTTCCTGGGACTGAGGCCGTCTTGCCATAGACACCCCGTCTCGGGGACCCGTGACTCTCCATTTTGTCAGAAGAGGTACGTGAGCCGTGCTGGCTTTGCTTATCTACGACACACGTGTACCCACTGGTTTCTTATCTGTCTATTGATTTATTTATTTTGGTGCCAATTTAAAAAATTAAATGTATTGGGGAGACATTGGTTAATAAGATTGTATAGGTTTCAAGTGTACAATTCTTATCAAATCCCCCTGTCAAGGAGGCTTGTACATTTTATTTCTAGTTTTTAGGATTGAACCTGCTTTGGGGGTTGGGACTTCGGTGTCTGGGCTGAGCCTAGGCCCTGCCACCAAGGCATGGGAGGCGGTGCCCAGTGCCCACACGTGCGTTCTCTTTACAGGACGTGAATTCCCGGCCCACTGGCACTCGGCTCACCCTGACAAGAGTTTTCCAGAGGCAAAGACGACGGTGGGGACGAAGCCGTGGTTTTCATTTCAGAGCGTTCAGGGATATTTGAGGAGAGGTTATCCGTGATATGTTCGCTTCATTCATCATGAATAATACACGGTTAACCTCTTTTTGAATATCAGACTCTGCCTCGGAGGGCCGCCCGCACAGGAGACGTGAGAGCGTGTGCCTTGTGTGAGCTGCGGGCCCGGGGCTAGTCCCCCACTCCCTGATAGGGAGCCCGGCACGGGGAGAGCCTGGGGTTGCTTTGCAGTGGTTTTGCAGTGAATTTGATGTGATTTTACGCTTTGGACAAAGTCCCTCCCCCACCCCCCCACCGCATCGGTGTTGACCTGCTGGGAGGGGGAGTGTGACGCAGGGTGTGCCCCGGGGTGGCGGTCTCCCCAGCATCAACCCTACACCAGTCTTTTGCAAGGTGGCCGCCTTGGGCTCTGCTGGTCCTGCGGAGGGGGCATGGGTGCCACCCCCATCGGGCTCCTTGAGGAGAGCTTACTTCCTTCGCCAGAGCCCCCTGAGGGCCATCTGTGTCCGAGGGGCAAGCCCGCCCCCGGACAGCCCCCCAATGCAGGGCCTCCACCTCCCCAGGTGTCTGAAAGGCAGGCAGCTTCCACTCTCACCTCTGTTTCTCTCTGAGGTCACTGCCCTGGAGTCCCCTTCCTCTCCAGGGGGGCTTCCAGGAGGCGCCGTCAGCAGAGCCACCGGGCTTCCCCGTCCCGCCACTTGGTACTGGAAGAGAGCGGCCGCAGCTGCATTCCCTGTGTGAAGACGGCACAGCCTCTCTGTCGCGCGCAGGCCGGGCTTGGCATCCCAGCTCCAGGATCCCCCTGCTCCTGGGGAAGGAAGGCGGGCCCAGCCCCCACACAGTGGGCAGCATGGGTGTCCTGTCAGCCCACCACCCACAGGACCTCGTCTGCACCGAGGGCGACGTGCTGCAGTGACTACAAAGCCCCGCTGCTTCCTGTCTCGTGGCTTGACCTGATCCACGGTGACCAGCCTGGCTGAGCGCTCTCCTGGGGCCCGTTCAGGTGCCAGCCTCGAAGTAAAAAACCTGCCAGCGTTGCCCCAAGGTCCATGAACACAGCGTTGAGAGCAGGCCGTGCACGTTACTGCTGGAGGCACTTCCTGTTCCACTGACCCAGAGGGTCCACCCCCTCCGGAGAAGCCCCAGAAGGGACACCAGCTTTGGACACGAGACGCCGGAGCTCTTGACGGCGTCAGCACGGGGACCTGGACGGGGGACCGTCCGCGCGCTGATTCGTTGCTGGGGACGGATAGCACCCAGTTGACCTCTCCCTGGTGCCCTGGAAGTCGACGTGGATGTGCCCTGCCTGCAGGCGGGGTTGGTGCCAGCCCCATGACGCGGTGCCTGGGGGGAGGGTCCGCATGTGAGGGTCCCTGGTCCCGAAGAACACAACCTGTCTTTAGGGGGCTCCTGGGGGCCGAGCCATTTCATGCTCGGCTCCTTCTGACTCCTCCAGAGAGAGTTGTGGTCTGTGTTCACGGTACCCGTTAACCCTGGAAGGAAAGACACCTCTTTTCCAGGGAAAAGTTCTTGCCATCAGGGTCAGTCCAAGGTCTAGGGAGGAATACCATGACCCTGACCCTCAGCCTCCAACCTACCACCTACAGGTGGGAGCAGAAGGCACCCCCTCTGCAGCGCCTGCGAAAGCGCCGTTCCCGACAGGTGGGGGTCAGACGGCCGTGCTGCCTCCGCTGTAGACGGAATGCTGTGTCACATCCTGCTGGGTATAGTTCAACACTGGGGAGGATGACGTCCCCTGTGCTCGAAAGGACGGTCCCCTGCAGAGCCTATGCCTCGATTAGGGTGAAGTCACATAGTCCCCCAGGCTGCGGCCTGGCGGTCCTGGGAGGGCCCCCTCTGGGGCAGAGCAGAGTTGGGTTCACGGCTGGGACGGCGCTGTGTTCGTGGCTAATCCCGTCAGAGCTGCTGTGTTTCAGGACCAGCTTCCGCCTGGAGACGTGCCCCCGCGGGACTTCAGCTGGAGGGCAGGGCGCTGTCCATGATAGGGGAATGGATGGTTGATCAGAGAACATACATTTTATCAATGATGTATGTCAACTGATCCACAGTCCCTACCTATCCAGTGACTTCTCAGGACAGACTCCGGGAGAAGAGGTGGTCATTTCCTTATCTGTGCTAGCGCCCGGCCCCCGAAAAGGCCTTCTCCTTGCTGGGTTGGCTCAGTTCGTGCCAAGTGACACGAGGGAAATCCTTTAAGTACCGATCTTGCCCGGGAAGCTTCCTGGGAAGAGCTGGTGGCCGTGGCCCCTTCCCGGGGACAGGAATGCATGGTTGGCCGGAGAGCACGGGCTTCATCACAGCGCCAGTTCTCCTAACCCTCAGCCCCCGGTTCGTCTTTAGCAGGACTCGCTGGCGGCGAGGCCGGCTCTGGTGAAGACACGGTTCCTCGGCGTTAGCCTTCGGTACTTGAGGAGTGGTTATCCCTGCTGTGTTCGCTTTATTTATGACGAATCATACAGGGACATCCAGTTTTTCAGTATCAAATACTGCTGTGGAGGGCTGCCCGGACAGCGCCACGCCTTCGGGGAGGAGGCCTGGGCGTCTCTGCCCACCCAAGGTACGTACGTGGCCGGTGGAGCTCAGCGCACACGCTTCCCACTGATGCATGGCCCGGGTGCCCCCTGTCCGGCACCTAATCTCTGCGGAGGGGGCTGCCTAGGAGGGCCATGATCTCCCGGAAGGGCTGTCGGTGCCAACCGCCTTGGGAAGTTGACCAGTGAGAGATCTCTTCCCACAAAACACCTGCCACCTGCCCCAAGCGAACCCAGTCCTTTCGTAAGATGAATTCCTGGAGACCATGCCAGCGTGGGGACTTGGCAGGGATGCTGTCTGAGGCTTAATTGCATGGGCTCCAGGGAGGACTCTCTGAGTGTCAGCCCTCATGCAGGAAGGCTTTCTGAGGGCAGCGCGGACGTGCGGGCGTCGCGCCTTCCTGTCTACACAGCGAGTTCGCTGCGGCGGTGGGTCTCCCTCTGTCCGCTGCCCCGCCGACCCAGCCTGTCTGTAGCATCACTTTGGGGAGGGGAGGCCTGCTCGGGCCATGCTGTTTGTTCAGCTACCGCTCTCCTGGCATCATCAGACGGTCCGGCAACGAACCTAACTACGTGACCCATGAATTGATGGGCCCATGAGGAGGGAGTCGGTCATTCCGCAGATAGTGACCCCCAAGTCCATGCTGTGATCTGGAGGCCCTCGACCGGAGCTGTTTCCTGTAAACGGGGGATAGAGCAGTGGGCCGGGTAAAACCCTTGCGTGTGGAGCCCACCGCCTGGTGGGAAGGAGGGACAGTGAAAGCTATGGGACGTAGCTTTGTCTCCCTGTAAGTCTTACAGAGGGAAGCAGAGCAGGTTAGGGTCCCAGAAAGAGGCCACCGTGGGGTGGACGTTCATGTTCAAGAGAGGGGCCTGGAGAGGCTCCTGGGAATGGGGGATGGGGACAGAGTTGGGGCTGGGCAGACGGACACCTAGGGTAGGACTGTGTCAGAAGGACGGCATGGGCGTGCAAGTCCCTGTGGCGTGGGCGTGAGACAGTGAGAAGGCCAGTGGGGCCGGACTTAGCCTGGAGCTGGGACACGACAGGCACCCTTGGAGGCTTGGGCCTTGTCCGAGTGAGATGGAGACAGTGGGGGTGGGGCAGGGTGTCTCGTCAGGGAGCGACGTTGAAAGGGTCGCCCTGACCCCAAGGATGGCCCCTCACGTAGGTCTAGGGAGAGTTGATGGAAGCAAACCCCGGGGGACAGGAGCCCCCGCTGCGGGGGCGCGTAGGGAACGTGGGCTGTCCGAACAGTGGTGCCACCGACCTGCAGGCGGGTTGGACGAGCCCCATCCAGCAGATGGAAGGCCGGGGGTGGGGAGCGGTGGGACGGCCAGAGGCGCGGTCATTGCTCAGTGGGGTGTAGAGTAAGTTGGCGAGTATCGGGGAGCTGATGGAGAAGGTGCTGATACCGGCATGGCCAGGATCCAGGCCGACGCAGTGACCTCGGCACTGGGGGCAGCGGGGATGGAGGCAGAGGTGGCTGGAACTGAGGGAGTCCCCGGGCCAGAGCAGGGGAGCTGCATGCAGCATCAACATGTGGTCATGACCCGGAAGGAAATAGGGAGGTGTTTGAGGGGGGACGATGGAGACACAGAAGCTGTCCAGCGGACCTGGGCAACCGTCAGGCAGGCTGTAGGGAGAGAGGTCGGATGAATGCACTGCAAACGAACTGGGGTTTTGAATGGAAATGGGGGGACACGTCTAGAGAATGGAGCTGTGCAGTGAGGGTGCCAGTGGCGGAGGAAGTGGGAGGCCACACCGCTGTCTGTGGGTGGAGGGCGATGCACCTGAGAAGGGAGGACGTGAGGGCCTGGGCTGGGGATGGCCTTGGTTCCAGGTGGGCCGTGCTGGAGCTGTGGGGGTGGAGGGATGGCGGGCAGACCGGCTCTCGTGCCTGTCCTTTGGGTGCAAGGATTGGGCTCTTTCAGGGGTGAATTCAGCAAGTGGGACCTGCTCCTACAGGTCCACGTGGGTTTGGGAGAAGGTGGGCCAGTGACTTCTGACGGCACCCTTCTCGGAATTGCTTTCCTGGGTGGCTCATCAGGGTGAGATGGGTAATGGAGAGGAGGGGATGGGAAGGGACTGGGGTCTCCTGGGATGGTGAAAGGCTTGGTGGCCCTCCCTCAGATCTTCCTGGGGAGCCTCAAGGCCAGGGCTGCCTGCAGTGGCCACGGGGCTTCCCCTGGAGCTTCCCCCGGTCCCGTGGAAACCGTAAGTCCCCAGGGAGCGTGGCCGGCGCCTGCAGGTGTGTGATGGATCCCTGAGTGTGCCCTGCCGAGGACTCTGAGGTCTCTGTTCCGAAACCCTTGGGTCCACACGCACGGCAAGTTCACGCTGTGACAACAACCGTGGCTTCCCTCTTCTCACTCCTGGACCCTGCCCCTGGTGACTCAGGGAGAGTTTCTGCTCCGGGGCAGGGGGCTCTGTCGGCACCAGAGGTGAGTGGGGGACCCCCGAACTCCTGTGTGTTCTCAGGCCACTCGCCGGCTGCCTCACTGACATTTTCCCATCTGCCCACAGGATGGCGGCTGGAGGCCACGCCCCCCGAGAAGAGTGGAAGGGGACCCTGTCTGTCTGGTGTCCGCCTTTCTGTGGTACTTGAAGAGAAGTTGTTCGTGGTGGATTCGCTTTACTTATGACGAATCATTCACGGACAACACTTTTTTCAGTACCAAATGCTACCTCCAAGGACGTCCTGGACACCATGGCAACTTCAGGGAGATGTCTTCACGTCGTCAACCCCGTGGAGAAGACAAGGACGGGTGCTTGGCCGGGACACCGAGCTCCACCCAACCGTAAGTGTTCTGGCCCACGAGCCCGGGCGTCCAGTCTGTCCGCAGGAGGCCCCCCCACCCCCGGGCCATGCCAACTCAGGGGAAGTGGCTGTGGTTCTGCCTACAGAGTCACCCTGCAAGACTTGGAAGACGGGCTTCCCGGGCCCAAGGCCAGCTTCCAGAAGAGACGCTGGTGTGAGCTCCATCCAGGGTGCGAGACCGCTTGACTGGAGAGGCAGGTGCTCTGTTCACCCTGCGGGCCACCCAGTTGCCGACCCTCCCAGGAAGACGTTGTGGAGGTCCCACTGGCTTGGGGCAAGCGGCAGTGGACCAGTGGCAGTGGCCGCTCGGTGGACCTGGACAGCTGTGGTCAGGAGGGTGTGTGCGCGTAAAATGGGATGCGTCATCCTCGGTAGCCACTTCATCACTGTCGCCATCACAGCCTTCCCGAAGTCACCCTGGGACACCACGTTGCCTTCTGATGAGGGACCCGAAGTGAACCAGCCAGCTCCTCTCCATGGTGTGTGACTGCCCATCGAGCGTGTGCTTTATTTATTAGGCATGGCCCCCAGTCCTCTAAACCCCGCATCCCGTGTCTCTGCAGGCGAGGGCCGTGGTTCATACTAAGAGCCAAGGGGCTACCGTGACACGCTGACTGGACGGCGGCTGTCAAACGGCACCCCCGTTGGCCGGGAGGACCAACGGCACCCACTCACTTAGGGTAAGTGCGTCTCGGGTGAGCATGCCATTAAGGTGGTAGCATGTCACTCGGCCCACTACCCAATATTGTCCCACCCCTTCTTTGCAGGGCTCCTGCGAGGGCAGCGCCTCTGCAGGAGCGGCAAGGGATGGCTCACCAGCGCTCGTTTGTGGTACTCGGAGAGAGGCTGGCCGTGATGAATTCGATCCATCAAAGCGAGTCATACACGGCTCTCCTCTCTTTTAGTGTCAAACTCTGCCTCGGGGGCTCCCTGAGCTGGCGCCGGTTCTGAGGTAGGTGCCCTGCTGGCTGGGCCCTCGGCGAGCGCTTTCCTGAGGATGCACGCTACTGACGCACTAACCCAGTGTCCGCGCTGGCCCTGAGGCAACTTTCTGGGGCGCTCCCAACTCGAGGACAAGCCAGAGAGGCAGTGGGGGTGTCCTAACTTTTAAAGACATTAACGATGGAAATGCACATGGCTTTTGTTGCTGTCAAATCCCACCCTGGAGGGGCATCTAGAAGCATCTCTTTTCAGGCAGCTCTTGGGATTTAGGAGAGGACAGGAGAGAGGACCCACGTGACCCCTGGTTTACCTGCCTGCTGCAGCCCCACACTCTCCAGGGAGCTCCTGGGGCAATCCCGGGTTTCCCACGGAGAAGGTGGTTAACCTATTCTCGCAAATGTGTGGTCTCTCGAGAGCTCTCAGCTTCATTCAGAACAACTCATGAGCGGCCGGCCGCTTTGCGTTACTGAGAGCTGCTTGCATGGCCAGCCGAGGGCAGGGCGTGGCGCTGCTGTCCGCACTAATCCTGGCTCGGTGAACCAGGGGTTGGTTGGAGGGCATGGGTTTGATTTCGGGACTGAGCCAGTTGGTCCACTCATCCTCGGTGTCCCGTCCACCCCCAGAGGCCACTCCCAAATTGCTCAGACTTCGCGGATGCAGGGACGCTGTGAGCACTGCCACCTCACGGTACTCGGAGGGAGGTTGTCCGTGGTGAGTTCGCATTATTTAATGATGCCCAATACACGGTCGATCTCTTTTCGGTATCACGTCTCACCAGGGGTCTTCTTGGGAGCAGATGTTATTCTCGGGGTAGCTACACTCCTGGCATGATGGGCCCCAGGACTAACGGACAGGTGTCGCCAGACCTCACTCAGCCTGTCCGTGGAAGATAGCTGCCCATCTGAGGGAAGAAGCATAGACTCTAGGTGTAGGGTCGTAACTGATCAGGGAAACAGGAATGTCCGTGATGCTCCTGGGTTTTTTTTTCTTTTTTTTAAAGGCAACCAATAGATAGTTCCCTTCTGTTTCAGTATGAAATCTAGTCTTAGAGGGAGGATTTCTTAGACATGTTAGCAGAGTCAGGGAAGGGGCATGGTTTCATCAGTTTTTCCGGACAAAGGGAACGAACAGATTCACGTCTGTCGACTTGGAAGCCATACCAAATTTGAGGATGGAGGTCAGTTCTACTTTCAATTACTTGTTTTTCTTTTCAAAAAGAGTAATTATCTTTATTATGATAATTATAAAAATGGGACATGCTCGTAATAAAAATTCAAGCAATGTGGGAAAATGTAACTAAAAAGGGAGAAAGTTACCTAATTCTTTGTTCATCTAGAAGCAACCGTTGGGGTTTTAGAAGTTTCAAACACCTGTCTGAGCCTGTATGTGAATAGAAAGGTAGATAGGTGAAGAGAAAGAAAAATATTTTACAAATAGACCTGACACAGTACCTAATCTTTTTATTAAAATGCTACCTGCAATTATACTTGAATTTAATATAACGGATAATCTGTAGAAGATTAGATGAGTTGATAAATGTTCTTGCTATACCGTAAGAAACATCACTTCCTCAGAGATCCCTATACAATTAAGAAAAAATTACTGTGTAAAATATTTAGTGGTTGTGGGATCATTGTGTTTTTTTAACTGTTCGGTTTCACTGCCAGCTCTGAAATACAAGGACATCAGCACCCACACTTTTCCCCACTCCCTGCTTGATTTTTAATCAGACTATTCAATTTTTCCATGATAAATATTTGCGTTTTTTCTATAACCACAATTCTTGCAGGTGTTTCATCATAGTTCTCTATTTAAATGAAGTCATTACTAACCTCCAATTTTCTGTCCTTAAACTAAGCCCTCTCTGTTCTTGAGTTTTTCATTTTAATTCATCTCTCAGTGGAATGGATCTTATCATTTTTCCTTCTAGAATGGCTCACAGACACTTCTCCTCAGCCCTTGCTCGCACGAGAATATCTGTCTCTTGCTTTTTATGCACAAGGGACAACTTAGCTGTGTATAAAATTCTCGGATTGTGTTTTGCTTTGTTTTTTGTTTTTTTGTTTTGCTTTTTTTTTTTTTCTCTTTCCCCTTAGAACCGTGCAGATACTGCTCCACGCGCTACCTTTTGGAGTTAGTATTTCACCAGCTCTTTTGATACGGCTTTTCCACGCAGCTCTGACTTATCTGCACTGTGTTATCTGCTGGATCTTTATATTCTTTGTTTGAAAAGCTTTGGGGCGGTACATTCTGTGGGGTCTTTTATTTGCTGAGGACGTCTGACTCTTACTCATGCACCTTTATGCATCTGCCTGCTGTTTTTCCCCCCACACTATTCCAGTCAACCCTGTGATTTCTAGTTCTTTTTCATCTTTTTAGTCACTTTAAAGACACTTATTACATAATGTCTCTCACCTTTGGGGTACAAGTCCATCTTTTTGTTGAGTCTTTTGACTCGGGTTAGATTTCGTAACTTTTCAGCGTGGTTTATCATCAGGGCGATGAGGGTGTTTCTGTTTTGTTCCCCGTGCAGATGAGCTGGGACATTACGGTTCTGCCTTTGATTCTGTCTGGCACCTACGGGTTTCACCCGCTGGGACCAGCTTTCTGGCTCATTCGTTGGCCCGAGGATTCCCATGCCTTACAGCTGTGACAGGTCCTCGCCCCATCTGTCCTCTGTGGCTTCGTTTCTCAAGGGAGAGCTCATTCCACCCAGCGCGGAGGCAGTGACCAGCTCCCCCGTCACCTCTCTGAGCCTGTGTGGGGTGTTACCCCTCCCCTTTCCGTTCCGGGTCCTCCCTCATGTGGGTTCCCGCTTGGACGTGATGACTAAGACTCTTCAGGCCCCTGGGGCAGGGCCCTTTAGGTCTCTTGGTGGCAGGCTGCAAACGTGTTGCTCTGAATTAAATTCTCTGTCCTTTAGAAGCTGAGGGTTCTCCTGTCTCTCCTTCCTTTCAGCTCTGTGTTTGTTCGCTAGTCGGTCTCAGCTTTTACCTGCGATGTCTCTGCATTTGCGGGCGGGTGGGGTCTCCGTCGGCTCTTGTAGGGTCTGACTTGGCCACTGATTTTTCTCGATCAGTTTCTCTGGATTTTATTACGCCCCTGTGATTATTAAAGCTGCTCGTTCCTTTGTTTCAAGAACATCTTTTATTAGTTCTGCACGTGCTTTTCTGTTCCACATGTTGGTCTTTTCTTGAGTTAAAGGATCATTCAGTATTTCATTGTGTCCTGGAAGAGGAAAAGAGTCTGTGACCTGGCCCCACACTGCCGTCCTCACCTGGGAGTCTCTCCATTGTTATTCAGAGCCTGCATCTGTCTATTTGCAATGAGCCACCCACCCCCAGATGTCCCGTCTGCAGTGTCACCTTCCACCTTGGCAGGCTGCCTCTTTGCAGGGCCAGCTTCTGGGATGGACACGGAGTCGGTACCATTTGCTAGGTATGTGGGTTTACCTTTACCAAGGGAGGATTTGTTTTCTGACCATAGGTCTACTGGACTGTTAACCCCAACCAAGCACACGCAATTTATCCTTAGGGAGACTTCGTGGAAGTCGCGCACACTGTGGAGAGCAGGCCCGGGTTCCGAGGTCAGTACTGCTACGTGGGACAATAATGTCCGTGTCCAGTGCTGTCATTTCCTTTATGATTAGTGTTGCCAAGCCGCCTCTTTGGCGCGAACCATAGCTTTGTAGGACTTCCCTGGACACAGGGCCTGTGTGAGGGAAGGCTTTCTCCTCTCTGCTTGTGATCTAATGGGAAGGGAAGAAATGTTATCTACTGAGATCAAAATAATGAATTCTCACGCACGCGAACTCTCCACATGAAAGCCCCAGGAGGTGCTTCTTAGAGACCCTGCCAAGCACTGCAGAGCTGTGGGCGTCTGGACTACTGCGGGGCCTGGGGTGGGGGCAGTTGAACACAGCCCTCTCTGAGCCAGCCTGCTCACCCAGAGTGCCCACTCTGTCCTCAGCGGGGCATCCTGGAGGAGGCCAGCATTGGAGAAGAGGCACTGGCACCTGGTGGCTGCCCGCTGGCAGTAGGCGCAGATGGGTCTTCACGTTGCCTTCGCACCTTCACTTTATCTGTGACAAGGCGCCCGCGGTTCACCTCTTTTTCAGGGCCGCATCCTGCCTTGGAGGCTCCCGGGGGCGGGGTCCCACTCCGGGGCGGGCCTTGGTGTCCGTTTCTCTCCAGGGTGAGCAGACGGACCGCGGACCGCATCTGACCGCAGAGCATGTGCTTGCCTGGCGCTGTGGGCCCCCGCCCTGGCCTTCCGTGTGACCCATCTTTGGGAAGATTCCCGGACGTGGCGCCCACTTGGGGGAAGAAGTGGCGTTTTGCTCACCAGAGCGACTTGGCGGTCCTTGAAGAGAGGTCTTCCATGATGCATTCACTTTATTTGTTGCTGAATCATACATGGTTGACCTTCCTTCAAGTATCCGATCTGGCCTTGGAGTGCCCTGGGGCGACGCCAACTTCAGGAACTAAAGCTGGGTCCCCATGTGAATGGATGGGTGGTGGGGCTGAGTGGGCGGCGCATGCCTGACATGGGTGTCCCCTGTGCTCACCCACCTGTGCGTTGTCCACTACTGGGGTGACCGCTGGTCCCTGGAGCCAGTCTCCTGGAAAAGGTGGTGGTCTCTCTGCAGACCCGCCACCCGATTGATGAGAGGTTACCCTCACATCCGTCTGCGTGTGGCAGACGATACTCTGCCCACCTTGGCTGCAGCTTGTCGCTCCCTGCGAATGGCTTCCTGGGAGGGGTTCTCATTTCGAGGGTCCCTGGGGTCGTACCTCCCAGGGGGACTTGAGTGAAAGGGGCTGCTGGGCCGCCGAGCTTGGTTTTGCCACCTGGGGGTGTCACCAGCCTCCTCACGCGGTGTCCCATCTGTCCTCAGGCTGTCACGACGCGCCGGGAGCCCGCCCCTAGTCAGGTACTTGAATGGAGGTTGTCCATGGTGTGTTCATTTTCTTCACGATGAGTATTACATGGCCAATCTCCTTTCGGTACTAAATTCTTCTGGGGAAAACCTCACCTGGGAAGTTTCCACTGGCGCGTGTCCGGGGTAAGGAAGCGGCCCTCTGCCTCGTGATAAGCGCTTCACGTGCGACACGTGTCCCCGGCCCAGGAGTCCCAAGAAGGGTCTGACTTCGCAGGCGAGGCCGTGGTTTTCCAGCCGCGGTCAGCCGCACTCCCTCGGAGGCTCGGGGATCCGCTCCTGAGGGCGAAATCGTCCTGCGTGGGGGGCGCCTTTAGGGAGGGAGACTTGCGTCATTCCAACAGCGTGGCCGAATGGAAGGCACGCACTGCGTGTACGCGAAGTGGCATCCCCTCTACCCAACCCCATCCTCCTCCTCAGGGAGGCCTCTGGGATTCAAAACTAACTCCAAGCAGGTGGGGTGGCGGGGGGACGGTCCTCGGCCTTGAGAGTCGAAGGTACTTGAAGACAGGCTTTATGGCATGATCCATTCATTCCTGGTGCAAGATAAGACTCATTAATAGCATTTGTCATGACCTCCTGCTTGCTACCAGTGTGGTCTAGGGCAGCTTACTTAATCTGCCGCTCCTCTGTGCCTCAGTTTATCCATCTGTGAAACGGGGCTAAACCTCCCCATAAGACACGTGCTCATAGTGCTTGACAGCCGCCGGCACCTGGGGAAGCTGAAAAAGCATCGGGCCCCTTGATGAGCAGGATCGTTCTGTTGCTGGCACCGCGCCCCCTCGAATACAGCCTCCCTGAGGGCAGAGTTTTTGCTTTGCCTCCTGTGTACAGTAGCTGTGACGTGGCGTGAATGAGCTTGTAGCTGGTCGACACATTGTCTTTATCGAGGCCCACCTCAAGGACCCCTTCAAAGTCCCATCTGCACCCCCACCCCTGCCCGAGGTGGAGGTCTTCAGGTCAGGGACCCCGCAGGTTCTCAGCTGGATGGGACCCTCTGCGGTCACGACACTCACGGAAAATGTTAAACAGCGGATCCCTTCTCTGTGTTAAGTCCCAGCTCGGGGCCTTCCTGGAGGAGAACCCAGCTTGGGATAGGACCTCGGTGTCTGTGCCCAACTAGGGTAAGTGACCAGACACTGCCCGAGCATGGACCTGACTTGCAATGCATGCGCTTGTGGCCGCGCCTGCCGCCTGCGCCTGGCTGGACGCAGCGCAGGGGACAGACAGCTGCAGTGCCGTGTGAGCTGGTGCATGATGCCGCCTCTCAGGACAGACCGCATCGTGCTCACGTGCGGGGGGGCTCTGCGAGTTTGCCAGCCTCTCCGGAAAGACAGGGAGAGAGGGAGAGAGGAGCTGGGGTCGGCATCCCCCAGGGGAGGGCGCAGCCAGACCGGGGGCAGCGCCGCCGTGGCGAAGAGGCGCCCTGCGCTGTTGGCCGTGCTGACGTTTGATCCTGGAGCAGAGGTTGCCCTTGGTGAATTCGCTTTATTTATGTTGAATCACACAAAGGCAACTTTTGTTTGAGTATCAAATCCTGCTGGGATGGCTTCCAGGGCCCGTGACAAGCTCAGGGCCTCCCTCTCCCGTGAGCGAGACCGGACGGTGTAGACGTGGGCGTCTGCCCCTCTCCCGTGGACGAGAGTGGAGGTGGATCGGAGAACACAGGCTTGATGCGTGATGTGGGTCACCTGGGGCACGTGAGGACGGCGTCGGTGCTGAGCCTGCTTCGCTTGTTACCTGGGACCCGCTGTACGTCTCCATTTTGACCATTGATCCCAAAGATATCCCGCCTTCACCACTCTCTCTCCGAAGGTATTTCAACCTGGTGAACGGGAGTGTGCGCTCAGCCGCACTCAAGGCGGCGGTTTCGTCTCCCCCTTTCTGTCTCTCTCAACACCCCCCGCGCTTCTCTCTGTGATTTCCCTCCTCGTGCTGTTCCTTCTCCCCGCCCGCCGCCGTCTTTCTAGCTCCCTGCCAGACAGCACTCTCAGTTTTTCTCATGGGTTGTGAAATGAATAGATGCTATCAGTATTTCATCCCATTTGTATTAAATTATAGTAATAAAAATAATCAACACAAAGTAAAACCAAAAACAAATGGGATGGCACAGAGTAAAACACGTTCGATTGACCACGGATTGGCAGGAGAACCCAATGTTCTTGACAACGTTTCAGCCACCACATGCCACATCTGACCTGGGGAAGGGGGCTCGGTGGACGTGGCGGCTGCAGGAGGGAACTGGCACGGGCAGGGCTCCGGGCAGCGGCGTCTGATGCGGACAAAAGCACGTGGAGGCATCAACGCTGCGTTCGGATTTTTAAATGGGGAAGAATTGATCCTCATGAAAATGATTTGGGGAAAATAGCAAGGGAAATAAAAGAAATGAAAACAGCTCAACAGCACAGTCAAGAAAACTAAATAAGGAATTGGATTAGCGTAATGGAATTCACTCTGAAAAATGCGTTTTTATGAAAATCAATGTTGGCACAGTTCTCATTAAAATGGCTAAATCCATGGGTGTTTAGACGGAGTTGATGGGACAGTAGGAACAGGGGCTCAGAGTGTACGTGGCTGACCTCCTCCTTCTGTCCCAAAGCTTCCCAGAGAGCCTCCAGCCCAGGCGTGCTGACGTCAGGTGACACACAGGTAAATTGGGCGCACGTCGAACCAGAGCACGTGCCATCTGGGTGATGGGCGTCACTTGGCCTGCCCCCCTGGGTGGCCCTGCCTTCCCTTGCGGGGGCCTGGGCCTCCGGCCCACCACCTCTAGTGCTGTCGCTGAGTGCATAGGAAGGCTGGGGACGGTCCCTGGTGTTGGCACCTCTCGGGGATCATGCTGACCCCGAGGACGTGTTCCTAATGGGTGCCGAATGTTACTTGATCATAGAGGCTGAGTCTTGTTTGGGAGGTAGCCCTGGTCTGGGTGCTCCTGGGACGAGAAAAGCGCTTGTCCTTTGCTGGCATGAGCATCGCACGGTGCATCTCTTTCCAGGTCAGCCCGCACCTCGGAGGACTTTCAGAAGCCATGCCGCCCTCAGGAGTTGGCCGCCGGGCCAGGGTAGGTGCAGGGCTGCGGCCCCAGGACACACCCTGTATGCAGATGATGTGGGTCACCTGGTCTGCTAGCCAGTGCCGTCCAGCCCGCTCTCGTGCGCCTTCCGGAGCCGCCACCAGCCAGGGGAGACAGTCGGCGCTGCAGGTCAGTACCGCGGCTCTTGACGGGCAGCCCTCCTGACGTCGCTTCTCTAGGACAGACCTCAGGCGGCTGGCCTCATGCTGCCATCGCACTGAGACCGGCAGGGCTCTCTGAACTCTTGCCGATGTCGGGGAAAGGATTCTGCTGTCGGTCCCACTCCAGAGTTCGCAAAGTGGGTGGTGGGCCCAGAGCCCAGACTCTGCCTGTGGCCTACGTCGTCTGCCGCCTGACCGCACCGGCCAGGCCGTTGCGGGGCGCACGTTCCAGCTGCCCCGTCCACTCTGGGAAGGGCCGGGGCTCTGACGTCTATGGGGTCTGCTTTGCCTTTTTTTGGAGAGAGGTCCTCTGCAGGTCTCTGCTTTTTCTGTCCTCGTTTCTCCCCCTTTATTTTGGTGTTTCACCTGCTTTGTTTATGGAGCTGACCAGATGGTCCATATTTGTTTTCCCCCCCTGCATGTGCAATCACCCTCATGACCCATTCTGGGGTGGTGACGGGGTTTTGGTGGGACCACGGCAAGTGCAGCTCTGGGCGTTAGCGCCACGCACAGCGGCCCACCTAGCTCCTTCCAAAGGCCACACCCTCCCGAGGGAAGCTCCATGCCTGCGCGGGGGCCCTGCTGTCTCGCTCCCCCAGGGGTCTGAGCTGAAGAGTTGGGCACAACTCTCTGGGAACTCTGCTTTAGGGTCTGACCCACTCAGATAGCCCTTGGCAAGGAAGGTCGGGCAGAAAGGGCACTTGGGGTGCCTGCGAACACCCTCCTTCGGCTCGGGACCCCACCTGCGTCTCCCACTTAACTAACTGCCGGGGAGAGTGTGGATTCGTCTCCTTCCAGGGAGATGATGGCTTTGGTGCCTGGTGGGGGGCGTCCCTGTAGAGGGTGAGGTCGCAGTGCCCGGGGTGCCAGCACCCCTGGCAGGCAGGTCTTCTAGAAGCACAGCCACTTTGAAGCATGCACCTTAGTCCAAGCGTCCGAGCCTCTCCGTGGTACTTGGGGAGAGGTTACCCGAGCAACTTTGCATCTGGACGACGAATGTTGCTCGGTGAACCCCTCTTCGGTATCAAATTCCACCAGAGAGGCCACCTGGGAGGCCGTGGCGCCTCGGGGAAGAACGTCGATGTCGGCACCGCTCTGGGGTACAGGACGGATGGTCGACCAGTTGGAAAGTAATTGTTTCTAATGTACTTCACCTGGTCCACTAGCCGTCCGTACCCACCGCAGCCCGCGGGACCGGCCGGGCACAGCCGCTGCCTCCGCTCCGCACCTCGGCTGGTACTTGAAGGGAGATCGACCGTGTTATATTCGCTTTCTTGACTTCGAATAATACATGGTTGATCTTTTCTCGGTATCAAATCTCGCCTTGGAGAACCTCTTGGAGACGAAGCCCCATGGGGGTGCCAGTGGGGCGGGCTTCCATGTCCCTGCCCAAGGGTCCGAGGGAGGCCTGGTCACCGGGCGGGGCGGGGCGCACACTGCCCGTCCTGTGTCCTCTCACCTGTGCTGTCCAATCCCCCCTCAGGGCGGCCCCCGAAGGCGACCGGCACTGCTGCCACGGCCACAGCCCCCGACCCGGCGTCACTCTGGGCACTTGAGGAGAGGTTGTCTGTGATGAGTTCGCGTTGTTAATGCCGAATATAACGCAGATGGCCTGTCTTCAGTGCCACCTCCGACGCGTGTGCAGAGCCAGGCCCAAGGCCACCTCCAGGGTACGTGAATGCATGGGATCCAGGAATGACACCTCCCACCTCTCCGCTGACCCCCTACACCTCATCCATCCTGGGGGAGCCGCCCGGAAGGCTCCGTGAACCCTGGGGAGAGGCCGGAAGGGGTTGCGATCGCGCTGCATTTGCTTCCCGTGTGACGGATGACGCGGGTGCCGTCTGTTTCCCATGCCGAATGCCATCCATTGGAGGGCCCCCATTGGGCGTCCCTCCGAAAGGACTGTGTGCATGGCCTGCCCCCTGGGTGGGGGGGTGTCTGCGCCGCTTCCTCCCCATCCTTGTGCCTCGGAGACGCTGAGCTGAAGAGCCCCCTCGGGGAAGAGCCGAGGGCTGCTTGCCGTGCGTGCTGCTCCGTGTGGTGCCTGAGGAGAGGTCGCCCGTGCGGGTCCGCACCTGTAGTGATGCACAATACACGGTCGACCTCTCTTCAGGGTCCGATCCCGCCTCGCATGCCTCCTGCACGCCACCGCCTGGAGGGCCCAGCATGTGCCGGCCTGCATCCTGTGGGGCCGTGGGGCGGGTGGGGGGCGGGGGGACCGGGGTTGCGGGGGGGGCGGGGGGGGCGTCCGCGAGGAAGAAGCCTCAGTCTGGAGTGCGCCCTGGTCCCTGGAATAGGTTGTCTGTGAGGTGTTCACTTGCTATACGATGAATATTATACAGTCAACCTTTTTCCGGTATCGAATCCCGCGGGGGACGACCTTCGCTTCGCGGGCTGAGCCGGGGCGCAGCCAGCCGCCTCTGTGTCGGTCGCCCCAAGGGCCTGGTATTGGACCTGGGCCACCTGGCCTGTTAATTTTCCAGCTCCTCCCAGTCCAGAGGGCTGCTGGAAGCACAACGGAGGGGCCTCCAGTTCTAGGGTCCGTGGTCCCAGACATCCATCCTCCTGGCTGTCCCCCTGCGCTGGGCACCTCCCATCCTCCCCTGGCCCTCCGCAGCCCCGCCTCATTGAGGTCACCCGGTGGTAGGAAAGGTTCAGAAGGGGTGGCTTCCAGGAGCACCTCTGAAGGGTGAGCAAGGTCATTTGGTGTTCGTCCACTGTCACCTGGGCCTCAGGAAGCCCGTTCTGAGTGGGGCTGGTACCCCACGGGCAGCCTCAGCTCTGCGCCACCCTCACCCCTGGGGCTTCTTGCTCAGCCTGGCCCCCTCGGTGTCCACTGCCTCCCTCCCGCTAGTGGCCGCCCCTTTCCAGAGCAGGGGTTCTGGATTCTGGAGGGGATGCAATGTCCTTTGCTCAGCAAGGCTGTCCCTGATCACCCAGCCCCGCCACCCACCTTCCCCCATTGCCCTGCCCAGTTGTCCTGTCATTGTTCGTGTCCCTAGCTCACTGCCACCCCACATTACCTGGTGTGTTCCTCTACCCGCTCTACTTCCTCTACCCCCTCGGCTCTACGATTTCTCGATTTCTCAGGGTGGGGTGTGTTCCGTCCTGTTTCCTGCTGTGTCCCCACCGCGATGGAGAGTTCCCAGGAGAACTGGGAGTGTTCGCTGACTGAGTGATGAACTCGGGGACCTTGTGGAGGGAACCCCGGGGAAGTGCGGGCACACAGGAGGCAGGAGAAGCCGGTGAAGAGCCCATGAATATGCTAATCGGTTTTTACAAATTCTTCACATTTGTTAAATGCTGTTTAGTTTTCCGCTTTTTCTGTCCCTTCCAGGATGTCATTTGAGAGCCTGAGTTTTGCGCCAACCAGTTAGCTGGGACTGGGCTCTCTTCTCTTTCCAAGGGACCCCAAAAGAAGTGATGAGCCCCAGTGTACCCCCACAGACACCCATGCAGCCCCCCAGCCCCCCCGCAAACTCTACAGCGCTGAGAATGAGGTACCCTGGGGAGCTCCCCGCAACAGGCTGGAGCGCGGTGTCAGAGCTAATATTTTATGCATGGAACTGACTAAATGGGGACATTTGGAGATGAAAATTGCTGTTAATGCATCCACACATCTTTGGCATATATTAAATGTGCGTGTAGGGGGTGCAAGGCAACATCGGCCTCACTTAATAGCTCCAATGTAACCATGGCCACACCACAGATTAACCAGCACGGCGTCCCCCTGGGTCTCTTGGGCTGCCACTGGGGGAGGAGCACTGGGGACATCAGCCCCCACTTGAGAATTATGCATGAGACAAACGTCCACCCAGGGGACCGGGCACTCGGCAGCATGCATGTCCCAAACTCATTTTAGATCCAGAGATGCTGACCCCATACTGCTTGGCACGGAATTTCATTAGAAGCCAAATTACTGGTTTATCTGTTTTGCGAGGAGAAGAGAAAGTAAACAAAAGGCCTGTCCCCTCCAAGAGCAAATGAAAATGTCTCCTCGCAGTGGCCAGGATGGAAGGCCCTGTGTGCCTTGGGGCAGAGGGCTGTCTCTGGGCAAGGCGCGCACACCGCCCCCCGGCACGCCCCGCGGGGCCTCCTTTCAAACGGGACGTTGCCGGACAGCCTGGGCCTCTGCTTCTGTTCCTTCACCATTTTCCAGGGGGATTAAAAAAGTAACAGTAATGACTGCCCCCAACGGGCTTTTCTGCCTTGGCTGCAGGCCTGTCTCCCCTCTTGGCAGCTGACTCACTGTTCCCCATCAGCCCTGGGGGTGCGAGTTTGATTTACAGATGAGCACATGGGGCGCAGAGGGGTCGGGTGACTCATCCAGGAGCCCCCGGCTCCGGGCGGCTGACTCTGAATCACGGTGCCCACCCCGGACCACATCTGGTGGCTTCAGCAGCAGCCCTTGTGCCCTAGAAGAGGGCGGGCCCACTGAACAGGCCCCCAGATTCTCTTTGCAGGAGGAATGAGCTGGCCTTGCACCAGGCTTGCAGCTTGCCACACCTTTTACGGTTTTACTCTGTCCCCGCCTTGGGTGCCATTGCCCACCAGCCGGGGTGCTTCCAGCTGGGGGCTGTGCCCGTGGCCCATCGCTCATGTCTGGGCTGGGGAGAGGGCTGCCTGCTCTGTCAGAAGATCCAGGGTACAGTGGACACCTGAACAGGGAAGCCCCATGTGGGCCCGCGTCCCTGCTGCCACGTTTGAGTGCCCCGGAGGGCCGTGTGTGCCCTCTTGGTCGTGCGCAGAGCTAGTTGGAGTGGCGGGGGTGCAGGGTCGGAGGGCTCAGCCCCGCCAGCTGACCTTTGCAGGGTGGGATGCAGCACCCCAACTCCCCCCGGCCCCCTCCCTCGGGGGCTAGTGCAGTCCTGACAGGTCCTCGAGGGTGCGCAGAGCTCCAGGCTGAGTGAGACCCCGTGTATCCCCTGCTTGTCCCAGCCTGTACTCACCCTCATGGGTAAGAAAACCCATGGAGGGGAGCATGCTTTGCTGTGGCTTGTTTTTTTTCCCCCCCTGAGGGTTGTCCCAAATTTGGGGGCTGAGACCTACCCCTGGCAAATAGGTAGTTTCCTTCCTTGTGAAAACCGGGGTGACCTAGCACCGCAGCCCTGCCAAACAGCATGCGGGATTCAATGCCTGCCCTTCCAGTGCCGCCCCGCCACAGCTTCTGGGGGCCAGGGTTTCGATGGAGGGCCCACTCACAGTAGGCGCTCAGCCAATGTCTGGCTCGAAGCTGGCCATAGACACCAGCGCAGAGTAGGTCTTCAGCACGTGAGGGTGTAGTGAATCAGCTCTCTTCATTGCCAGGAGGCCCTGGGAGGACATGTGTGGAACGAGTAAGTAGAAGTGTGCTCTTAGCAGGAATAAAGATGCAGAGAACTGAAAAATTCGGGGAAGGTGGACATAACTCTGCCACGCGCCACCCAGGCTATGGAGTCCAGAAAAGACCCCGCAGAGGAAGAGGGGCTGTTTCTGACCAGCAGACAGGCTCGAGGGTCAGGAAGCAGGGGTGTGACGGAGGGTCGTTCTGCCCTTTCGCATTAGCCCGCAACGTGGAGGGAGCCCGCGCATGCGCAGCCACACTGCGCATCCCGAAGAAGACAGTGCGGGGCTGGGGGTGGGGAAGGATGTCGGGCAGGGCAGGCCCACTGGGTGAGCCGGTAGCTCTGTCCTGAAGCCGTGGCAAGTGCAGTAGAGAGGACAGGAGCCACGCAGGGCCACACGACCAGCCTGGGCAGGACTCCGGCGCCATTTTGGCAGCAGGACCCAAATGGGACCACCCATTCTCCTGGCTCGACCCCGCGGCAGTCGGCCATCTGAAAACCCACCTCATGTCCTTGGTGCGGCAGCGGTTTTCATGCCTACTGCCATGCCTTCCCCCAAGCCGCATCCCCACATGGACTGCACCTCCCTCCCGGTCCTCCAAGCCCCGCCCCCGCCGTGCGCGCGGCTTGGTCTGCAGTGGGACCCCAGCTCCTGACCCTTTGATCAACCGGTGTCCACTGCCCGCCCGGCCTGCAGGCTCCTTAGGGGCAGGGGCTGTTCCCGGTTGGGCTGTAGCGGGGCCCCTGTGCCAAGTACAGAGCCTGGCCCAGGGGAGGTGCTGTGCCCTTCCCGTTGGCCTTGCCATCCCTTTGCAGGCACGCTGGACCGGACCCTTGATGGGAGCCCGGAACAGGGACATCCCGTGGGTGGAGCCTTCGGTTGATTCCAGCCCTGAGCCGAGGGCTGGGCCAGAACACGTCTGCCTGGAGGCACGTGGGCTGGGAGCCCGGCCTGACCCCGAAGTCATCCTCAGGGCTGGTAAGTGCCATCGGCAGGACTGCTAGTCGCCTCCCACTTGGGGCTGGGGCAGAGGCGGGGTTGTCCGCCAACATGTAGGCTCTTAGGGTTGAGGCTGCCCGCCTTTGTGTCCTCCGGGCCCCACGCAGCGTCTGCGGAGAGAATGAATGACTGAAGCGGGGCCTCCTGACCCAGCCCAGAGCTCCCCGCCCGCCCCCCATGGGCAGAACCTGCCCGGGGTGTGGGAAGCTGTCCAGGATGCCGCTTCCACCATCTGTGATGGCTTCGTTCTCTCTAACGCTCAAAAATAGATGTTTCTGTTACGCTCCATTGTTGGCAGGGGAGCGGCGCGGCCTGCCAAGGCCCGGGGGAGCCCGCCAGCCTGCTGAGTTTGACTGTACAAACAGTGGGGGGGTGTCTCTGCTAACTTGAAATCCTCGATCAGTAAACATGCCAATTTAAAGTCTAATTAACTCAAGGCCGAAAAAATTTCAGATTTGGACTGCTTTTCACAGTTGAGGTTGTTTTTCTTTTATTTATTTATCTCTTTGCGGGTGTGGTGTCTGCGGCAGGTTTTAGCCTGGAAAGTAGAAGGGGGCCTGGGTGGGGAGGGGCTGGTTGGGAGCGGAAATGGAGGAGGGGGAGGAAGGGAAGGAAGGAAAAGAGGGGAGATGGCCCCGACACCCCGAAGGTCTGGTGGCCCCATCTACTTTCTATCCAAGATGGCGGGTGCGGGGTGAGGAAACTGAGGCGGGGAAGTAGGGGGTTGTCTGTGTCACCGAATCCTGTGCCAGCCGGGCCCTGTGGTAAGAGTGGTGGAGGCTGTCGGGGTCCCCGGGGAACAGCGGCTGGCTGCGGAGGCTCGGGGCTCCTCCTCCTGACTGCCCTGTCTTGCCTCCCCATCAGGGGCCGGCCTGCCTTCTATGAGCCCTTTCCTGCCACCCCTGCCTCACTGGACTCCGAAACTGTCCTCGCTCTTGGAGAGGGCCCAGGGCGCCCGGGCCTCAGCAGACAGCACACCTGCGGGACCAGCTCCCTCCCCCACCCCCCGCAAGGAGCGGAGGTCGGGGAGCACAGCAGCTGACCCTTACAGGTACCCGAGTGAGTCCATGGCCCCTCAAAGGCGGGACAGGCCACCTTTCTTCACTGTGGACCCAGGAGAAAGGGGTCTTGTGTGAAATGAATTCCAGTGAAAGAGTGGACGACCCCTCCCCCGTCGGACAGTGGGAGGAGTCCCTGATCCTTCTTTTGGGGCACTTTCAGTGTTGTCAGATCATTTGAATAATAAATTCGTATGATAAACAACTCCATCTCTTCGTGTGCCTGTGTGTTCTGAGAAGCCGTCCATTCAGTGGGAGGTTTAAAAACAAAGGTCACCGACCTACCCGGGGGATTCTCATACTGTCACTGGCCTTTGCCCAAGGAGCACTTTGCAGGGAGCATTTTCCAACAGCGGGGTCTTCCTGGGGTGACACCGCCCCACCCCCCGCAGCGTGAGCCCACATTGTCAGGTGGGAGCCAGGGCCATGAAAAGACACGCTTTCTGTCTGCAGCCTGAGATGGCTCCCGCAGCCCGGCGGCCGACGCCCTCCCGCGGGGACGGGGGTGAGCAGAGGCCAAGGCCCGGGGTCGGAGCCGGTGCCCACGCCTGGCTCAGCCGGCCTCCGCCTGGTCACGACGCAGCCGCTTGACGCAGCCGGCTGACTCAGACTCGCCCGGAGCAGGAGCCTCGTAAATTACATAATTACCTATGAAACCTGCCGCGGGCGCAGCGCAGCCGGAAGGACCGCTCGCCCGGCCGTCAGTGACTCACGCTTGTTTTCCCCGAGCCACCCGCCCGCGCTCGCCCCCGCCCGGGTCTGGGGAGGCGGGGCGGGCGGGGAGGGGGCGCAGCAAACGCAAAGACAGGCAGCCACCATCTTGCCAAAGGCTCTGGGTGGGGACACCTTCCCTAGCTTCTCTGCAGCCCGCCCCGCTCCGCCGTGGTCCTCCAGATAGACTGTCCCCACCAGGTAGAGAAGGAAACTGAGGCCCTGAGGGGCTCTATGGGGCGCCGCAGCACTTCGAAAAACAGCCGCTCCTCCCATCCCTCTGCCAGGCAAGGCAGCAACAGCTCCGGGGCGCAGGCTCGCTCCCGGGCTGCGAGGGCCCAGTCCACAGGAACGCGGTGGGCATACTCCAGCTCTGCGGGCCTCAGGCTTTCTGTCCGTCAAATGGGGCCGTGGTGAGGATGAACGAACCCTCGAGATGGGGCCTGCCCCCTGTGAGGGATCTAAGGTGTCCCCTTTATTTTTGTGGTTAAGATGGTGATGCACTCCATTGCTTATTTGTCCCAGTGGCACAATCATTGACACCTTTGGTCATGGAAGGTCACCCTTTCAGAGGTCCCCTTCTCAGCAGCCCTCGGGCCTGACTGTCCTTCTGGGGACTCTCTCCTGCCCAGCTTCCGGACTGGGGCATGGGGGCGCGGGTTAGGATGGAGGAAGATCTGATGGAGCAGGGCTATGGTCTCACACCACCCCTCAAGAATAAACCTGAGCTCCTGCACAAAAAATAAGTTTCTTTTCCAGAAGACAATTGCATTTCCAGCCACAGGAAGGGAGTCGAGCGGCTGATGGACTGAGGGCGCTCCTGGACTCTTGCCCTGCAGTCAAGGTGGGAAAGCCACCTATAAAAGCCACGTGCTGCAGTACACCTGAGCTACCAGCCCAGCTCTGCCAGGGGCTTGCTGTGTTACTTGGAGGAAGTCACTCAAACCCTCTGAGCTTCCGTTTCCTTATGGTATGACCTCGGTTATTGGGAGAGAGACCTTAGACTGGGCCTGGCACAGTGTCGAGGGGAGAGCTGGCGCTGTCACTCTACCAGCCTTCTTTGTTTCTCCCTCCCCAACCCCATGCCAGGGTCAGACATTCGGATGCTGGGGGCATGGAGCCGACCACCTGAGCTTGAGGCATGGCTGCTGTGTACCTGCCTCAACCCTGTGGAGGGTGGGAGCCGTGACCAGAGCCCTTTGAGGGGCTGTGGGCCATCACAGTGCATAGGGGCTTCTCGGTCCCCAGGGCCCCTTCCCTGCAGAGTCCTGGCCGAGTTGGGTGGGGTTCCTGTTTGTCTCCTGTCTGCTCTCGTCTTCCATTTGGTGGCTCCCTCACAGCGCTCACATTTGCTCCAGGCCAGTCCAGGAGGAAGGGAGCTGGCGCTGCACATTACATGCGAGGGCTGGGGGCTAGGATGGGGTGGGGTGCACTTGGGCTGCACGAAGCCTGCCTCCTGGGGCGGAGGCTGGGGGAGGAGATGGTGCACATACCCTCCCCACTGGGGGTCACTTCATCAGCCCCCCCAATGCCCAACAGCCATGGTTCCGGCTTCCCTGCCTCAGTGGCGCACAGCACAGGGCCCAGGGAGCACCCCCAGCCTGAGACAGGGCAGCTGTGTGTGGGAGGGGGTGGTGGGGGGTGAGGTTCCCTCCCCTTCCCCGCCTCGGCGAGACCTCGTGATGGCCGCAGCAGCAGGGTCCCAGCGAGGGGCTCACTGGCCTCTCCTAGCTCCCTGGCACTTTGTAACCTATAATGAGACAGTGGTCATTAGTGTGGATTAATAGTTCATGCACTCAGCTGCCGCCTACCTAGCGGTTTGTGTGCACCGCGTGCTGGCGACAGAGGCCCAGCGGCGCCCCGTCTCTCTCTAGGAAGGGGCGACACCCTGTAAGCTCGCGGTCAGTTAACAGCACCTAGGTGCCCACCCTCAGGGTCGGGGAGAACAACCCACGGGTCATCGCCTCTGCCCCGTGTGATGGAGGCGCGGGGCCCGGGAGGACGCCGCATCCCCCAGTGCCTTTCTTTATCTTTCCATCGGCCCTGCTCGTTTTCAGCTGAAAAAAGGTCAGGTCCCGTGGCCAGCAGGTGGAGGGGGTGCTGCCACTCCAGGTCGGGGTTCCCAGGGGGAAGAGGTGCAGGGGGGACGTTCGTGGAGCTGCAACAGGCAGTCCCGCGTGGCAAACCCCCCAGAAAGAAAGGTGCTGGCTGTTGTTCCTCTTACACCCTCCCGGGGTGGTCTGTGGGAGCCCCTGCAAGCGATTCAACTTGGGGGCCCAGGGAGGTGGATTTTGAGGGGTGCTGGGAGACCGCGGAGAGGCAAGGCCACCAGAAGCCGAGAAGAGGCCGAGAGGGCCTGAGTGGGCCCCGGGGGACCAGGGCCCGGGTTCCCACACAAGAAAAGTGGGTGCCTGTCTCGGGCGGGAGGCGGCGGCAGCTGAGCGGCCCCGCCCGCGCGCGCGGGCGGCTCGGCGGCATTACCAAGAACCCAGCCGCTGGTTGCTAATGGGCTTGGGGAAAATGGGAGGCAATTTAGCGGCTGTTTTTCAGGACCAGAGCTATTGAATAAATGAAGCGCGATCGGCCCCAGTTGCTGACGCACCTGCCGGCCGCGGCGGGGGCTGCGGGGGCGGGGACCCGAGGGGCGTCGCGCACGTCGTGGGGCGGGGCGGACGGCGGAGGGCGACCCGCGGGGCGCGGAGGCGGGGCAGGAAGCAGGGCGGGGGGACCGGCTGCGGGGGGGCGCGTATTGAGAGTTAGGGGATGGACTCAGAGGCCACTTCGCCCCGCACAGGGGACCACGGGGCAGCGCACGGAGGGGGAGGGAAGCGGGCAGGCGGAGCGCTGGCGGGTCCTGACCTCAACCCGGGGCGGGGCAGCCGTTGGGGGACCGTGCCTGCGCCGCTGTCACTCATACAGGGGCTCAGGCCGAGGCGTGGGGACTTCTGGAGACATGGGCAGCAAGCGGACTCGGGCTGCTCAGGGAAGGGGTGGGACATGAGTCCGAGCGAGCCTCGGGCGCCGGGCTCGGACCCCTACCCCCGCAGAGCAGCCTATGGGGGGCTGGGGGCGGGGACTGCAACGGGCCCCGCCCTCTGGTGTGCCCACCAGTGGGAGGCTGCTGCAAACCCCCGGGTCGCTCCAGGCCCGGGCTGCGGGAAGAGCGGGCGGGGGTCCAGCTCTCTAAGCCCGCAGAAAGCCCCTGGAGGGAGGCGAAAGACCCTGCCCGCCCTGGCTGCGCCCAGGGTCGGTGGAGTGGCCAGGGCAGGCCCCCCTCCTCGCGTCCCAGATGGTGGGATGCAACATGCCAACGGTGGGGTCCTGAGGGTCCTCACACCCAAGCTCATGCAAACGGGCGCTCTGTTCCGCTGCCGCTCCCATTTTCAAAGCCCACACGACCCGGTTTAGGACCCGCCCCCCGTCACTGGATTCCTCTCACACTTTCTAGAACATACCGCCAAGCCAGGGGGGAGACAGGTGCTTCCCGCAGAAATGCCCCTCCCAGCCTCTGGGAGGTTCTCCGTGGGGCCCTTCCTCCCTTCCTCCTGCTCCTCCCTGCTCCTCACCTGCACCTCCCACGGAACCCTCCCCACTTCAGAGTCCCTCATCCAGCCCCCTCCAATGCCCAGACAATACGAGGGGGAGAGTTGTTGCAAAATTCAGATCTCCAGGCCCAGGGGTCTGCAGCAGATACTGTGGAATGATGGCGGCTTTGCGAATGACACCCTAGGATGGAGGGCTGCCCCCAAGAGCCACCAAGACCACCTACTTGCCCTGAGTTCCCCAATATCTCTAGGGGACCCTCTTCTCCCCCACCCAGCACCCCCAAACTCTGGGGGTCCCTGGAGAAGGTGCTTCTGAAACTCAATTTTCACATCTACAGAATCAGGATGAAGGTGGGCGCGGGGCCTGCACTTCGGGTCCCTGTTGGAGAAAGCTAGTGGGAGCTCCAGGAGATGTCGTGCTGGAGGCCCTTCCCCGAGAGGGACTGCTAGGGACAGCCAGGGGGCTCTCTGTTGCTGGTGAAGCACCAGAGAGGGACGGTGGCTTCCGCCTGCTGGTGCTCCACAGGTGTCACTTAACACTGCTGCTTTATCTCCTCTGACTTCCGGATGAGCCCAGAGGGGGCACAGCCAGGCGTCCTGAGCCACAGCTGGTATGTCAGTGCTCTCCACCCAGGAACTCCGAGGACACGCTTGGAGTTGACCATTGGACTGCGAATGCCTTGCAGTGAGGAAGAGCGCAGGCCTCGAACCTGGGGAGGGATCTCAGTCAGAGGGTGTTAGAAAGGTGTGTGTGATCAGGCTGTGCGGAGGCTTGGCGGGCACTAAGGAAGCGGGGGCTCACGCTAGACCGGGCGCTGTCAGGAAGCATTTCAATAAGTCTTAACCTTTGGGCAAGAATGAAAGAATGAAGGGGAAGCCGTGAAGGACCAGCCTTACTCGCCACAGCCAGGAGAGGGGCTGTTTCATCGTCCGCAGGGGCACAGGGACCCTGTTTTGGTTTTGTGGTTTGTGCTGAGAGTTATGAAGTGGCCTCGTTTGTCCCCTACCGCGGCCTCAGAGTAACCTTGTCTGAGCTCGGATGGTTTCTGTCCAGCAGGAGGGCAGTGAGCACAGCGGGGGGCCGGGCCACCCGGGGCGCGGCCTGCTGCCCCCCTCCTGCCTCGGGAGCGGCCGGGCCAGCTCGCCCAGGGAGCAGCAGTAGCTAGAATGCACCTACCTGCCCGCCCGGTTCCAAGCGTGTCTTCTTTCTAGGTTAGGATTTCTTTCTCTTTTTCTTCCCCTTGGCTCCGTGGAGTTATAATTGACAAATAAAATTGTGTGTATGAAAGGTATACGATGTGATGACTTGCGGTACCTGTAATTTATAAAATGATTGCAGCAATCAGGTAAATTAACACCTCCGTCCCCTCGCAAGTGACTGGTTCTGAGTGTGTGATGAGAACGCTTCAGACAGACTCTTTGAGCAACTTCCAAGCACACGGCACAGCATGAGCTCCCGTCCCTAGGCTGCACTCAGGCCGCCAGCACTTAGTCACCTTATAACTGAGGTTCGTACCGTTTAACCAGCACCTCACCCCCATCCCCTTCACTCTGCAAGCCCCAGGCTGCCACCCTGCTCCCCTCTGTTTCCATGATCTCAGGTTTTTAAAAACACTTCCCACGTAAGTGACACCATACAGGTACTGTCCTTCTTTGTCCAAACTCTTTCACTTATCATGGTGTTCCCCAGATTTATCCTTGGTGTCCCCAAACGGC